>JAFNEN010001548.1:0-27379 GCA_019343175.1 Oedothorax gibbosus | reverse complement strand
TTTTGTTGTTTGCCGCTATCGGGTTGCCATCGAGTTTCGATGATGTCATCCTTACTGGCGCATCAGATTTGGCGCGCTATCCGTTTTGTTGTTAATTTAAATTATTTTACGGTTATATGCAGACTCGGGACGATAAAGTAAACAAATAAAAGCGGCATAGATTTTTTTGTTTTGTGTTTATAAATAGAAAAGATTAGATGTTTTAATTATAAAAATGATTTTGCCTTAAATAAATAATATAGCAAGATAGATGGTTTACAGATTTTTTTTTATTATAAATGATTTTGCCTTAAAAATATAATATAGTAAGATAGAACATATTTTTTAAAAAATATATAAAAAGTTTTAATATTTTGGATAATAGGTTAGGTTTTAATCATCGTCGCACTAGAACCACACGAGGGCTATTGGCAACGCCGTCGTAATTTCGAACCACAGTCAAGTGACGAGCCACTACCTAAGTACGCACCCAACGCAAAATAGGGCGTCATTGTACGCGACTGAACTTCAGAGCATATTTAACTTACACTTCTACACGTGGTGTTATTTGTCGAACTTTTTTGGCTGCACAGACCGAATATGGGTAAGCAGTTATTTTGGCAATGCGCGGAACCAAACCTGGGATCTTTCGCATGAAAAAGCAAGAGCCGTGCTGACTAGGCTTAAATATTCTAGATGATTAAAATATTATTAGAAAATATTTCATTTTTAATTACTCTAATGTTATAAGGTTTGAGTTTATTAATGTCGCACTAGAGCTACACAAGGGTTAATCAGGGGTGCCGATCCCCCCCAGAGCTAACGACGCACCCCCCCCCCCCCCCCAAACTTCGACTTCGATCCCCCCCCCCAAGCCAGCCCTCGATACCATACAAAATTATTAACCACCCTCCCCCCCCCAAAAAAAAAATCGGAATTTTATGTTCATATGGAGTAACTAACCAAAGGGATCTGCACCACATCTTATCTTTACGGTGTATACAAGAAACCTTATATTAAAATAATTATTTTAAGATATTTAACCCCCGTCGAATGGGGTAACTTTATCACAAGGAATAAACCTAGTACAGATCCTTCTCCCGAGAATATTTTTCTACTGGTAGGTCAAAGCCGAGTTATCCCTAAATTAAAAAAGCAAGCACATTTTGAGCAAGCACATTTTTATACAAAGAATTATAAGCTATATAGCCATTTTTTAATTTCCATTTAAGGGGAATGGGCGCGCTGGACCGCGCGTCTAAAAAACTCAAGTTCCTCCGTGTTAATCCAATGAAAAAAAACTATTTTCTCTGCCACATTTCTCCGGCTGTACTGAATATTTTTACAAACGTTCTTTTTTTTAATAATAAATGTAGATAACTTACAGGTCTCTATAATCGCACTTATTAAAATTGCTTCGAATATTTATTGTAAAATTATTTTTTAAAAAGTTTAAAAAAATATTCGAACCAATTTCAAAAGTGGGATTGTCGGGACTTGTAAGTCAGCTACATTTATCACATAAAAAACCCGTTTGTAAAAATATTCAATACAGCCGGAGAAATGTGGCAGAGAAAATATTTTTTTTACTATTGGATTAGCACTGATGCACTTTGCTTTGGAGACCCGCAGTCCAGCGCGCCCATTCCCCTTTAAATAGATTTTTTTGAAGAAAAAGCTATCACGAATCCAAATAATTGTAAAAATTAAATTATTTTATTAGTTTTTAAACCAATAAAAAATACCTAAAACTGATGCAATCAAAAACGGCTTTCAATTACTTCCCTAAATTCTTGTTAATGCATAAAAATGTTTCTCTTCGTATATCTTTTTGTCTAATAAAACCATATTTTTACATTTATAATAAATCAGAATTATTTTGTAATGTTTATAGCGATAGTTTCAATTAAAACAGTTACTATTATTTAATATATTAAATTAAAGATAAAAAGTTAAACAAAATTCTTACCGAGAAACTCGAAATTGAGCTACTTAAAACTACATTCAATCGCCCATACATTGAACCAACCACAAAAAACAAGTAACTTCCAAGTCCTACTGTTTCTTACGCAATCAGTTATTTTCGCCAGTTTAATTTGGCGGGAAAAGGTCAGCAATATTATCCGAAGGTCATTATTTCATTGAAACAGTATACAAAACAAAATTCGATGCCAGCTGCAAAATATGGCGGGAATATCTTATGGATATGATTGGCAAACGAAATGCGAACGTCAATAATTCATCGAAATGTTTTATAAACTGCGCCTGGTAGAGGCCTTCGAACATAATTTAGATCATCTTTTTTTTCTTAGTGTCGTTCTGGATTACGGTTACCCATTCATACGCTTTATATTATAGTCAAAACAATATACAAAAATTGAAGCCACTTGTGATTTTCTTGCCAATTGTTCCTGTCTTATTTTAAACCAAATAAAAATTCTCCAGAACACGGGTTCTGCTGGGTATAACCATACACAATGCCCCCCCCCCCCCTTCCGTTGGTTACCAGGGGGGGTAGATGAGACTCTGAGAAAAAATAAGAATTTGTTGAGTTTCGTTTAGTCAAAATAGACAGTTTGCTAAAAAAAATTATAAAAAAATCACCCCCCCCCCCTAAAATTTCAACGACGCAGTCTGCGTCGTTGACCCCCTTGTAGGCACCCCTGAGGGTTAATTTGGGTACCAGATTTTAAATTTTTCGAATACGTTCATTACTATTGTTTTCGCAGAACTTTTTAACGCACTCCCTTTTCGGTGTAGAGTGAACGCATAACTTCGACTAGACGAGGGCGTTGATGGATTCATTTTATGATATTTAAATACTCGAAGATTGAGTTAATTAAAAAAAAACCCATAAAATTACTGATAGCAAAACAGACCACGTTGTCGAAATAGCACGAATGCAAAGAAAAATATCGCTAAGCAAAGGCGCCTAAATTTTGTCTGCTCTGATTGGCTGCTCCTTTGCGATACTCTGATATTCGTGCGCCCTGTTACGTCAAAATTGAAAGAAAAAATGTTGTTGTTGTTGCATGCCCCCGGAGGCCAGCAGTGCTAGACCAGGTCCATGACATCGTACACCCTCAGAAAGTCCAACACCATTAAACATCCAGGAGCAAGGGAGCTTCCAGGACGCGAACATTGATACCAATGGTGCACTGGGGGGACAATCCAAGTAGTCCTGTTCTTGTGTTTAATCCTCGAGTGTATCTCCGAAAAGGTGAGAGGCGCTGACGGAACAGAGGCCTCGCCAGCACCAGCCTTTGCTAAATAGTCCGCGATCTCGTTCCCCTCAATATCAACGTGGGAGGGGATCCACTGCAGATGAATCTGATGCGACATGGAAAGCCGTTTTAACTTGTTAAGAATTGTCACTCCCACATTGTCTCTCACACCCTGCCAATCTCTCAGGTGCTGTAATGCGCTTCTGCTATCAGACAGAATCCAAATCTCGTTTCCATGGGGAAGAGACGCAAGAAGACCAAGGGCTTCGTCGATGGCTATCAGTTCACTGCGAAAAACTGAGCAGTAGTCAGGATTTTTCCTCTGTATCCTTAAGTCATGGCTTTGAAATTTGATGTAAATTCCACTGCCAGATCGGTTATAGTCATCTCTGCTGCCATCCGTGTAGACCTGAATGGCATCATTTGGAATCTCTCTGATTCTCTCAAGAGCAAGTTGCTTTAGAAAGACCGGAAGATCTGTTTGTTTATTGACATGTACTGGTAATTCAGTATGGAAAAAGACATCACCAAGATCATCAACCGGGTCGAGGCACTGTGCTAGGTGATGCGGCTCCACTGCACCATCAACAAGATTAAAAGTAACCAATTGGCTGAAGGGACTGTGTCTCTTGAGTCTCTGATTATTACGCCAGTTTTTGAAGTAGGTGGCGGTGCGATTGTATGAACCTAGAGCACTTAGTTTGTTGTAGTATTTTGATAGGCAGGCATGTCTCCTAAGTTCTAGGGGTTGTAGGTCTGCCTCGAAAAGCACAATGTCCCTGGGGCACGTATTTCTTAGCCCAGTGATGATCCGAGCAGCGCAAAGCTGGACCTTTTCAAGTTTCTCAAGATTTGAATCTGAGGCACAACAATAAATTGGAATGCCAAATTCCAAGATGGGTCGAATTAGTGAGATGTATGTTGTTCTGAGAGTACCAGCGTCAGCACCCCAATCACGCCCTGATATATACCTCAAGAGGCTAAGCCGCTTTCTTGCCTTCAGCACAAGATGATCGATATGTTTATTTCCCAGAATCTCAGGGTCTAACACAAAGCCTAAATATTTTGGATGTTTATCCAGAGTCAGTTGTTGATCGTTCAATAAGATATTAGGATGGAAATTATAAAGCTTTCTGTTGGTTGTGAAGAAGCTAACCGAGGACTTAGTTGGATTAAAGCAAGTTTGTGGTCTTCAGAGAAATTCTGGATGTTCTCAAGGACTAGATTAATCTCTCTCTCTAACTTCGTCACGTCGGAATCGGACTTCCAAAGGACAATGTCATCCGCAAAAGCGCCGACCTCGCATTTCCCTTTGATAATACTCTCAATGCCTGATAAGTAAAGTGTGAATAGAGTTGGGCTCAGAACTGATCCTTGGGGAACCCCGTGAAAGATCCTGAAACTCCTTGAGAGGGATTTGTTATACTTCACTCTGATAATTCTGTTACGCAAGAAGTCGTAGATCCAGGGAAGGGCCTTTCCGCCAATTCCAACGTTTTGAAAAGTTTTATGACAAGCAAATTGTTCCAAACTCTGTCAAAGGCCTTAGATAAGTCCAGGAAAACCGCGACAGTGTGACAAAAATAAATAATATTACACTCTAACTAAAGCAAAAGCTAATAAAAATATGTCTTGAAATACCGAATAAAATGGTTTATTGAATGTGAAATACCTTTTTTTTATTCATTTCTCCAGGGGTGTATACAAGGGGGGGTCAACGACGCAGACTGGGTCGTTAAATTTCAGGGGGGGGGGGGTTGATTTTTCTTTAATAAAAATTATTAATAAACTGCCAAATCTTGATAAAAAAAACTCAGCTAACTCTTATTCTTACTAATTATCTCCCCCCCCCCCCCGACGCAACAACGGGGGGGGGGGGGGGGGGGGGGCTCAGAACTTAGGCGAATTTTTATGTGGTATAAAATAAAACACAAAAAGTGGCTCCAATTTTTGTATTTTTTTTTTTGCTTTCAAAGAATATTACTGGGTAACCATATATAAAAAGCAACAACAGGGAAAAAAAGGAGTTATAAATTATGTTCAATGGCGTCTACCAGACGAAGATTTCTGACAATTATTTGCAATAAACAATCCGATCACTGTAACAAAGTTTAAACACTCATAAATCTCACGCAGTTTATAAAACATTTCGGTGAGTTGATGACGTTCGCATAGTTTGCCAATGGTATCAATGAGATATTCCCGCCATATTTTGCAGCTGGCTCATAAATCTTTCGAACTTTGTATAACATTTTTACGAATTAATGACCTTCGGATAATATTTCTGACTTTTCCCCGCCAAATTAGACTCGAAGCCAAAATAACTAAATGATTGCTTTAGAATCAGTAGGAAAATACTTGTCTTATGTCAAATGTGATTTTGTTTAATATTTAACTTTAATCTTTTAAATTTTAGTTAAGTGAAACTATCTCTGTAAACATTATAAAATAATTCTGATTTGTTTGATAATGTCAAATGTGTTGTATTAGATAAAAAGCTATACCAAGGGAAACATTTTTATGCATCAAGAATTGAGGGAATAAATTGGAAGCCGTTTTTGATTGGATCATGTGTCTGGCTATTTTTTAATTATTTAAAAAATAATATAATTACATAAATGTTGAGCGGAATTTTTACCAATTATTTAGATTCCTTTTGCTATAAAGAAAACCTTTTTAAAGGAAAAATAAAAATAGCTCGTAATTCCGTATTATAAAAGATATTCAAAAATGTGCTTCCCTTTTTCGATGAGTGGCAACTCTGCTTTGACCTATCAGTAGAAAAATATTTAAGAAGAAAGTCAGTACTAGGGTTTATTTTTTGGGACAAAGTTACGGTTACCCCATTCGATGGTACTTAAAATATCATTTTACTATAAGTTTTCCGATATACACCGTAAAGATGTAGTTAGAGGCTAATTTGGTTAGGTACTCCATTAGCCCATATATATAAAAAATCCTAATCGTTGTTTTTTTTGGGGGGGGGGGGGTGCGTCGTTAGCTCTGGGGGGGATCGGCACCCCTGCATTTCTCACACTCGGAAATGAGAACTATTTACCTTTTTTCGTAGAACATTTCTATGCTGCATACTTAATATGTGTTTTGGTATAACACCTTTCATGAACGCTGTGTAAATTAAAAAAGTCAATTAAACGAAATCAGCAATTAGTTTACATACGAACGATTCGCGTATTAAGGATCATTTTAAGTCCGGCCGCGAAGCGTCCAATGGAATTATAATTAAAACAAAAATTAATTGATCAATTTCACTTATACTGTAATGTTATTAACTTTTAAAAGGGTTTTATTACCATTAGTTTTTACCCCACATTGGTATAAATTGTGGAGCATAACCAAATATTACTTTATTAAAAGTTTAGCGCGCCCTACTTAGGGGAGATACTTTTTCAAAAAATAGGTTATTTTTAAAAAAGATATTTAGGTACCCCAAAAATAATGAAATAATGTATACAGATTTGCTTTAGGCCACATTCCCGATTGCAATAACAACTGGTAGAAATATTTCCCTGTTATTATCTTTTTAACTTTCTGCTGCTTCGACTTTTGACCTTGAATAATTTCTTTAGCAGACATGGGATCGGTGGGGACTTTTGATATTTTACTTATAATTATTATAACTAGGGGGCTGCGCCCCCTGCTCGCCATTTCTCATAAAGCGGCCATTTTCATTGAATTATTCATCCCAAGCAATTATTGCTGTTTTTGATCGTTCTAAAAGCCATAAAATATGCATAAATATACATAAATGCACATGAAGTAAAAAGTTACCAAACCTATCTTTTAATAATGTGACATTCTTTAATCCAGTGATGTTTGCCGTTATTCTGATCTAATAGAGGAACCGTTCACCAGCGAGCCGGCCGTGAAGTGGCCAATGGGAATTGCGCAGCAATTCTTGTATTACTTAAAAAAGTAATACAACTTAAAAAAGTAATACAACTTAAAAAAGTAATACAACTTAAAAAAGTAATACAACTTAAAAAGTAATACAACTTAAAATTTTTAGAATAATTTATGACCAAACTATTTTAAAATCTTCGGATACCGCTCACACCCTTAAAAATACAGCGAGTAGTAACTGAGAAAAAATTGAAAGGTAGAACACCAAATGCTTATATATAACAACACGAGAGGGGGGAGGCTTTTGACCATTTTTTTTAGCAGACATGGGATCGGTGGGGACTTTTGATATTTTACTTATAACTATTATAACTAGGGGGCTACGCCGCCCCTGCTCGCTATCGCTTGCCGACCCCCGGCAATTTTTGCATAATTCCCATTAGCCGCTTCGCGACCGGCTTGCTGCGCTCGTTTTGCAGGTGAACATACATAAGATTATGTGCTAGCAATCAAAAAACAAATACGGAGCACTACATAAATGCACATCAAGTAAAAAAGTTACTAAGCATATCTTTTAATAATGTGGCATTCTCTTTAATCCAGTGATGTGCGAGCTTGCTCGCCTACGGGCGCCAACTTAAAAAATTATTAAATGTATATTAACAAGAAGTTCATAAAGAACTAAAATAGCCTACTTTCCTGTTACTTAAATACTTACTGAAGTTCTAATCGGGAAAAAAAACTAGGTTCCTAAAGTAAATATCATCAACAGCCGTTTCTACACTAGATTTATACACATTACAAAAAAAAATCGAAACACAGCACCCAGCTATAATTTAAACTTCTAAAAGCCAAAATCAACTATTTTCCTTAATATTCTTTCGCAAATTAATTAAATATCATTTATCATCTGCTCGTGATTTATTTGTAGTTCGAAGAATAATTAAATATTTATTAATAACAAAAGTAATGAAACTATCAACTGCTTAAATAAATAATTAATAGCATAATTGCATGCAAAAGTATGCCTTGCCGCTTTCTTGGTAAATAATTAATGAATAATCAAAGAATCAAATTGTGCTACATTTTATGACGTCATTCCAAACTGATTCATGAAAATATTATTTTGCTTCAAATATGTTTAAATAAATAAAGTTTCTCATGCCATTGTTGATTTGGCAACAGTTATTTAAATGACTCAAAATTGAATTTCAATGCTAATTCAATGGGAAATTCGCCGAAAGATAGTAGATTTATGTCCGTCCGGACGTACAGACAGACGGACAAAAAGTATGAAAGTTGGGTATCTGAGGTCATAGCTTTCTAACAAAAAAAAAGAATTTTTAAGAACCGAGGGATAGAACCGATTTTAGAAGAGGGATACGGACAGACAGACATACGAACAGACAGACAGATGGACATCAACCGCATTTCAATACCTACAGTGATTTAAATGACTCAAAATTGAATTTCAATGCTAATTCAATGGGAAATTCGCCGACAGATAGTAGATTTATGTCCGTCCGGACGTACAGACAGACGGACAAAAAGTATGAAAGTTGGGTATCTGAGGTCATAGCTTTCTAACAAAAAAATTATTTTTAAGATCCGATCGATAGAACCGATTTTGGAAGGGGGGTACGGACAGACAGACAGACGGACATCGACCGCATGTCAATACCTACTTTTTCATTTTTTTAATTCTTTCGAATTAAAAAAAGAAAAGTAGGCGAAAAATAGCTAATAGCCAAAGAGTTTTTGGGTCTAAATCTGTCTCTTAGCATGGGGGTGACCTATGCTCGATCCAATTTTGTCATAGATACAGACCTCGATTGTAAAATATGCATAGGCCTGTGCAAAGTTGAGTTGGAAAAGTTACGTTCACCAGCGAGCCGGCCGCGAAGCGGGCAATGGAATTGCGCAGCAATTCCCGGGGGTTGGCGAGCGATAGCGAGCAGGGGATGGAGCCCCCTAGTGTATTATAAAAATGTAGTAGAAATATTTTTTTTGAAATACTTAAAATATTTCTGAATATTACAGAAAGAGGTTTCTGAAATACTTCAAAACGTTTTCGAAAATTACACGCACCTTATGACTGCCCCATATATTCAGAAACGTTTGCTATTCACACTTTCAAGCAAAAATTCAGCTTTCCTTTTGCGTCTTAATATCATTTTAATAATATTACACAAAATGCACAAAATGCGTTGACATTGCACAAAATTGCTTTAAAAACGATTTTCGAACCACTAATTCATTTTTTTACCAACCAGATGCTTTGATGTATGTTCGGCGTGATGTTGTTTTAACGCGAAGCTTTCTACGATCTCCATAGGGCAGGTGCAATTTTGTTTCAATACCATCTGTTCAATAATTTATGTTTATTAGAATGAAAAACACAAGACATTAAAATCAGACGATATTTTATATAATGTTTAAACTTTTAACTCCGATTGAATTCTAAAATGAAAATACATTTTCCTCCTATTTTGCTAAATGCACTCAAAGCCCGGTTATACTCTCACTTAGCACCAAATAAACGAAAGTTTGAAGTTCAAATGTGTCACTTAGCACGTTCTCGGTTCTTCCACTAATCGATCGTTCCGAATTGGGACGATTTCGGTGGAAGAAGATGCTAAGGATCCTTAGCACGTTCTTCCATTTTGAAAAAGTGACGAAAACGCGTGCACCTACCAACTTCGTTCACGAAAAATATACGAAATCGAATGTTTTCTAAAAAAATGAAAGCTGTTTTGTTTAAAGGAGGTAATAACAGAATCTTTGACGCAAAAATCTCAATTTTTTCAAAAATGTCACTTAGCACGTTCTTCCACTCAGCTCTTCAATTGTCCGTAACATTTGTAGTTTGGGCTATGAAAGTGGGTGACGGACGGATGTACAGACGGATGGACAGACAGACGGACTGAACGATAATAATACCTTCCACTTTTTACTTTATAAACGTAGTGGGAAGCTAAAATACAAAGCAGGCTCACTGTTGGGCAGTGACCCCTTCCTCAGGTATCCGTTCCCGTTGCACCTCTCCGCGTGATAGTGCGAAGCGTGGTTCACGACCGAGGCCACTGAGCCTCTTTTGGCCTTCACCGCCCTCTTCCTGATATTCTCCAGGGGCCTTAAGAGCGCCCCGAACACGCAGCAGTTGAGAACGAGGCCAGCGGTGACTAGCATGGCCCCCTGCCAGCCCAGCTCCTGCACCATCCACTCGATGAGGGGCGCCAGCACGGAGGTGCCGATTCCCGACCCGCAGACCGCGATGCCCGTGGCGAAGGCGCGACGACGCTCGAAGTAGCACGTCACGCACACGATGGCGGGTAGGTACATCAGGCCGAAGCCCGTACCTGCAAAAAAAAATTAAATACATACTTTAATCCCTTGACTACTAGAATCAGTAGAAATAACTAATTCTATACCTTAGATGGATTTGTAGTTCACAATTGAAGAGCTTAGTGGAAGAACCTGCTAAGTAACATTTTTGAAAAAATTAGATTTTTCTGTCAACGAACATGTTATTCCTTCCTTTAAAGATAATAAGATTTCCTCTTTTCATAAACTTTAAGTAAAGTTTTTTTACCTTTTGTACGTGCCGGTTTTTAACGTATCTAGTGCAAACGAAACACTTGAAGCTAATTTTCTCGTTTTCACTTTTTTGTCACTTAGCACGTTCTTCAACTAAGCTCTTCAATTATGATATTTAGATTTTTTCCCCCATGGGGCATATTGCATAGTACTTCTTTTAAAGATGCCGGGATTTTGTCTTTGATCGATCCCACCCAATCCTACCATTTGACATTGACCAATTGTATTCAAATATGGTTTAGGAAAATAATAATTCTTTAAATTCTCCGTGTAACATTTAACATGTACTATGTCAGGGAAACCACTTGACAACTGATTACAATAGCATTTCCCAGCTGTAATTCTTCCTGAATTAATGGATTAAATATCAGAAAACTAAAACCTCTAACTTGGCTCAATGACTAGGAAATGTAAACATCAGAGGTTTCTTTTTCAATCCCCGGGGCTGGGGAGCCCAGCTGGTTAGGCATTCGCCCCCTAGCAGCGGAGGGCCCCAGGTTGGGGACCCGCGGGCATCGCCAAATAACAAACAGATCTATAAACGGCCCGTGCAGCCTAAAATTTTTCGATGAATAAAAACCCTTTCCCTGGCCCTCGAAAAGTCGGTAGAAGTGATGTGAAAATCAATAAATTTTAAAAGATATAGTAGAGTCGAACTGATATCAGTAGGTGGGCAAGTGATGTCATTAGAAATTGAACTGGTCCCCAACTAAACGTAACTTTCAAGGATATGCATCAAACAGACATCAGTAAGGTGCTAGTGATACCCAATTGAAAGGAACAGTGTTCTACTGATATCGCTTGCAACCATTTTCCCCAACAAACTGATGTCGTAAAGAGTAAAAAATAACACTAGAAACAATTTATGCCTTGAGATGGCATTTCAATCGATACACACAACGTAAAAAAGGGACCTCAATAGCAATTTTATATCAGTAGAATGTTGAAAAAGGTTTATCCACTTATATTTCGTAATACAGGGTTTGTTAAACGGGTGATTTATGACGCAGCCCCTGACATAAACAATATACATTTCTTTAAGAACTTTAAGCATGGGGAGCAAGTAAAAAAGGTGGATTTTTAAGTAAAAAAGTAATTTAAAGTTATTACAATCGAACTTTCGTAAAAATTTAAACTAAACTTTTAAAAATTTGATTTTAATTTGTTTTTTTTTTAACATTTATGAATGAATAATAATTTCATTTTTATTTTCAAACTCATAATTTATACATTTCTGTATTTAAATATACTATTTTTTTCACACAAAAAAAAAAATTTAATTTTTTACCACATGTTTTTTAACTGCTTTTTCTAAATACTGATAAAAATAATTTTATTAACTATTTGTCCGCTGTCGATTGAAAAAAAAACACGTTTAATTTTCCAAATAAAAAAACGCAAAATGAAAAGATTCCAAGCAATGAAAAAAACTCACCACGTGTAACAAAAAAAAAAAAAAATTTAGAAGGATAATAAAATTTAATAAAAAAAAATGGAAACTGATTAAATTCCTTTGGACCTGTTCCAGGTCTTGAGTGGTAAAAAAATGCTGAAGAAAATAAATTTTTCCCCCCCGAACCTTAAAATTAAAAGAACAATGCCACGTGGGATCAGAACACCAATCAAAAACCCCCAAAAAAAAAGAAGGACATTTTTGAACCCAAAAAGAGCGTAAAATTTTTGGAAAAAGTTGGGGCTTTTTAATTTTTAAAAAAAATCAATTTTTTTTTGTGGAGATAACCATATATAAGCCCCCCAAAAAAAATTCCCCTTTTTTTCTTTGGGGAAAACCCCTTTTCAATTACTTTAGTAGCATATAATCCTAATCAACGCCAAAGGGAAAAATTTTTATATTTTTTTTAACCATATTACACTTTTCATTAATTTTTTTCTTTGTAAACAATATTATCTGATTCCCCAAAAAATGGGCGGGGAAAAAGGTCTTAGGCAACACAGATGCGAATGAAAAAAAATTTTTTTTTTCCCCGATCCTTGGTTTTAGAATCAAGGTTTTGGGAACAGAGCACCCCCAATCCCCAAAATTTGATCCGGAAAAAGGAAAATTTTTGGAATGGGGAAACTGGGGGAAAAAAAAACGTAAAAAAAAAAAACCCCTTTCAAAAAAAAAAGCTATTTTTTTTTATCACGAAAAAAAAAATTTTATGAAACCCGGGGTTTAAAAAATTTTTTTTAAAAAATTAAAAAAACATTTCTGCATTTCCCCTGGTTAAAATTTTTTTTGGTTGAAAAAGCTTTTTAAAAAGAGGGGGGCAATGGGCAAAAGTCAACAAGCCAATCTTAACAAAATTTTTATAAAAAAACCCAAAAATCCCCCTGAATAATACCTTTTTTTTTTTTGGGCAAAAGATCAAGAAAATACTTTTTTTAAAAAAAAAAGCATTTTCACAAAAAAAACAAAAAAGGGAAATTTTAAATTTTTGTTTGGGAAATTTCCCCTTTCGAAAGGGTTTAAAAATTAATTTTCCTTCTCCCCAAAAAATTTAAAATTAAAATTTTTTTGGTTTTGGAAACAATGCCCCAAAATTTCCCCTTAATTTAAATTTTTAATTAAGATATTTTTCCGGGGTATCTAAAAAATTCACGTTTTTGATCGTCAGGGGGAAAGCCCTAGGGGGCCCCTGAGGGGAATGGAGTGGGGCCCCCAAACCAAAAGAAACTGTTGAAAGGGGGAAAAGGAATGTGAGAACATTGTCCCAAAACCCGGAAAGGCAAGGAAAATGACAAATAAAAAAGGATAATCCCCGTTGGACATATTTTGGAAAATTAAAACGAAGCCGGGGTGGCCCCGGGGTTTGGGGGAAATTTTTTAAAAAATGGGGGGGCGTAAGCAATATTATATTTTTTGGAATGAAAAAAAGGCCGAGCGGGGAAAAACCCTTTTCTAAAAAAAGGGGGAAGGGGGCAGTTTGTTTTGGGGGAGCCGGTAAAAAGAAAGAAAAAATTAAACGAATTTTTTTTCCGAAAAATTTTTCCCAAAAGGGGAAAATTTAAAATTCCCCGTCTACGCCCCCAACCCCAAGTTTCAAAAAAGAAGAAAAAAAAAGTTTTTTCCCATCAATTGCGGGAAAAACCAAAAGATGAAGTAGAAAAGAAAAGATTTTTAAGGGGTTTAATGGGAATCTTAGCAAAAGTTTGAAAAAAGACAGCGATGGTGAAAGATCAATGGAAACGAAGCTCCGGGCGAAAAAAATGAGAATGGGAGAACTGTTTTACTTTTGTGAATTAAATGGTTTGGGATTGGTGGAAACTAAATTTAAGCCCAAAGGAAATTCATAAGTACACTGGAAATCACCAGATGCAAAACCAGGAACCAAATCGATCATATTCTATCAATGGAAAATTTGTGGGATCTATGGAGATGTAATTTAAGAAGGGGCAGATGTTGGAAGTGACCACTACTGGTAGTTATCCCACCCTAAAATGAAAATTGCTAAAGCGACGCAAAAATAAAAATAGAAGACCAATTGGGTTTGACACTGCAAAACTCCGGGGGACAAAACTATCAAAGACAAATTTTAAATGAATTAAAAAACAGGTTTGAGCACTTGCAAGAAATAGATTAACACCCATGAGGAAAAGATGTTGAAACATCATTGGCAAAGAATTTGTATGGTTTTACAGAAGTTGCTGAAAAAACCCTTCGGGGAAAAAAGTTAAAAAGGCAAATAAAGAATGGATTACTGGCGAACTTGGAAATTAATTTAAAGAGAGAAGAAAAATTAAGATACACTGGACAGTACCAAGTCGAAAAGACAAGTTCAACTAAACAAGGAAAAGTACAGAGAGGTTGATAAGAAGGTAAAAAAGGGCAAGAAAGGATAGAGCATTTTTTTATGAAAATCTTGCTGACGAAGCCAGAAAGCCGCTGAGAAAGGCGGATAAGACACTGTCTACCAGGCAATAAAGCAAATAAGTGGAATACAAGAAAACAAATACTTAACATAAAAAACAACTTTGGTAAATTTTTTATGAAATTTTTTTTTAAAAAGAAATTGAAGATAGGTGGAGGGGGGCACTTTAGAGAGACGCTAAAATGTAAACCAACAAGATCAGGTAAAAACACAGGTAGCCAACTATTAACATGCAGCAAAAATTTCCATTGAAACAGCTGAAATTTCGTTGAACGAGATTAAAAGTTCCTTGAGGTACTAAAAAAATGGAAAAGCTTGTGGAGCGATCAAATCGCAGCAGAGATGTTAAAGGTAATGTTTTATGGGGTCAGCAGACGGCTTTTACCACTATTTAATTTGATCTGGGAAAAAGAAAGAGTGCCAGACAATTGGAGGGGGAAACAATAAAATTTTTGAAAATTCCTAAAAAGGGGATCCTCTGTTTGTGGCCTACAGAGGAATTAGCCCTTATGGTTTTATCCCTGCAAAAAGTTTTCGGAAGAGTCCCTAATTAAAAAGGTTAAAAAACGACATCGACGTGTCCTGCGTGAGGAACAGGCAGTTTTAGAAGAGGAGCAGGAACGACTCAACAAATATTTACTCTAAAAAATAATTGAACAAAGCTATGAATTCAAACAAGCTTTGGGACCAAAGAATTCCAAAACGATTTCCAAAAGGGCATTCGAATCGGAAATAGAAAGATTTTTGTGGAAAATTTTAGAACTATTTTTTTACAGAATCCTATGAAATATTAAACATTATCAAAGAATTTTACCGAGACTCAAAAAATTTTTCGTAGAAGTAAAAAGGAAACTTAAACAGAACCGTTTTAAAAATTGAAAACTGGCGTAAAACAAGGATGGTTTAGTCCCCGGCTTACTGTTTATAATCATAATAGAAAGGTTTTTGAGAAAAAACAATTTTAAAAATGCAAAGAGAGGAATAAGGTGGAAATTCACCACAGCTTTGGAGGACCTTGACTTTGTGAGGATATTGTGTTATTTGCTACAAATTTGATGATTTACAGTGCAAAACAAAATTTTGAAAAATATGCAGAAATGGTTGGATTGAAAATAAACAAGGACAAAACGAAAACAATGAAAAATAAATGCAAAATCAGAAACCGTTTGGTTAAATAGAAAAACGGTCAAATTGAAGTGTTGAAAGGTTCACCTACTTGGGACTTTGGTTGATGGAAAGGAGGAACTGACCCCTGAAAAATTTAAGAATCGTAAAAGCGCAAAAATGTTTTTTAAAAAACAAATAAGTTTTGGCAGTCAAGCAGTTTACGTTTAAAAAAGAAAATCAATATATTTAATGCTATGGTAAAAAGTGTACTTCTATAGGAACAGAAACGTGGGAAATTAACTAAGCAACAAGAGAAAAGGGTAAATAGCTGGCAAAATAAATGCCTTAGAAAAATTTTAAAAATTTATTGGCCACAAACCATATCAAATGCAGAACTTATTCAAAAAAACAACTAGAACCAATAACTAACAACATCAAGAGAAGAAGATGGGAGGTTGGATCGGACATGTGCTGCGAATGCCGAAACAAAGATCCCACCAGTGGCATTGCAATGGGCACCAGAGGGAAAAAGAAAAAGAGGGAGACCTAAACAACATGGAGAAGGATGGTGAAGAAGAGAGGAATCAGGCGGGGTGGACGTCATGGTCAGAAGCAAGAGCTACCGCAGCCGATCGGCGGAGCTGGCAAACTAGGTGTCGGCCTTATGGCCACTTGGCACGAAGAGGATAAGTAAGTAAGTAATTAACGATAGCATTTTTAAACTACAATCAAGAAAAAAAGAAAGGTAAGATACAATCTACTTTAAAATACTATTATGTTTAAATATTTTGGTTTTGGTTGGATATTTCCTATGCGGTAATCGTAAGCGCTTTGATTGAATCACGACGCAAGAATTATTTTGTCAGATAATGCCTGGACGCTATTTCAAATTTAAATACCTTATTTTTTAAGGTTTCAGCGTTTTAACTAAGGTGACAATTAGATTAAAAACAGCCATTTAAAGCAGTAAATTATCATTATTCGATTATAGTAAGAGGCAGGTGATACAGACTGCAACTGTATCTGGTGCAATATATTTGGCTTAATTCAAGTGTTAACTGTAGTGTAAGTCGCCGCATTTAAGAGGAGATCAAAAGCTTTTTAAATTTAAAATATAAATTCAAATTAAAATAAAGTACATTAATTATTTAGATTATAAGTGTAGAATCAACTATCCCACAATTTATTTTTTCATTTAATGTTAAAAGTTGTAGTGATAATCACTTTTTACAAACATGACTTACACTACAGACAGGGTAATTTTACATGGAATTACCCATATATGCTATTTTTTTGAAGTTGTTCAGTTGTGACAAAAACAATGAAAACTATATGAGTGCATGTGATTACGACCGTTTGTCTGTAGGAATTGAAAATAGAAAAATACCTTTATTTGGTAAAACACATAACTGACCTACAAAATACATGGGGCCTGTTTTGTTCAATCAACCAGCGGCCTCAGTGGCTGAGAGGTATTACCTGTTCGCCTCATAAGCCCAAGTTGTGCTGGGTTGAGCTCCTGCTGGGTTGTCACAATTTCTGGATGGGGAAATGGTGGGCACACACATCATGATTATGTGGCAAGTAAATCCCTTGAGTACCATTTGGCTTCGGTTCTCTCGGCAAAATTGAATCGCGACATACTACAAAACATCCACAGAGAGCTCAGGATTCATTGTTAATCTTTTGCGGTGGCGTTAAAATTGATATCATGAGTCACCTATATGGTGTCAAAAAAAAATAGTTTTGGGAATATGGCGAGTCTGAAAAGCTTAGCCGTCAATAAAAAGCAGCTTTGGTTGGGAAAAATAATGATTTTCAAACTTAAAAAGTATATATTTCAAATAGTTACAGTATTTTATATTGTCGATTTCCTTTTATATTGTCGATTTTTACCTGTTCGAACATTTTTACATCTTTTTAAAAAGGTTTTTAATCATATTATTCTAATTGTGTACTTAATTAATGTATTTTTTCTTTTAAAAGAATGCACAAGTGAAAATTGTCGGGTAACTTCTAACAAAAAGGCTGTTGATGACCTGTTTTTAAATCAGTCCCTTCGGCCTTCTTGTTAAAATTTTACTCAGTATCTACAATGAAGTGAAATTCATGTCTTCATACGTTCCTGCCACAAAGCAACCGTAGCCATCTTCAAGGTACTACAGCCATGTAAAGGTATTTAAAATTTTCTTGACGAGGAAATACTTTAACATTTGCTTGATCTGTGATCCTTTTTACCCCTTGGTATAGTGGTTATAAACTTTCGATTATTTTATTACTAAGGTTTAAAATAACAATTTAGTAAATCATTGTGGTGGTTAAATTAAAAAAACTATTCATAGGTTTGTATAGTATTTGTTTTCTGTAATTTTTTCAATAATGTTTGTGTTCTGCATATTAAAAATAGAGTTTCAAATATTAAATCCTCATAATAGGTTTGCATTATTATATAATATTGTTTTTAATACTGAAATTGTTTTAGTTTCACATTCGTTAAGGTTTAAATATTTGTAGTAAAAGGAGTTTCTCCGGTTAAAAGTGCATCAGCAATTAAAAATATTTGGTGATATGCTCGGCTGTAGCTTTGCCGATAATAAACTCAACCTACCAAATCGTAACGCTAACCGCATGCTAGTACAAAAAAAATTATATCAATTTGCAGGTGGTTTGTATTAGTTTGGATAGTGCTATGGTCTGTGCTTCTACAAAATGCCACACAGTAATTTTCGGGTAGAAGAAGAGTATAAAAAAATAAAATAGGATTATAAAAGGGACAGAAGAATGGATGACCATTTTAAATACATAACATGGATGTTACTTGAAGTTACATCAGTTGCTTTAACTGATGCCACTTGAAGTGACATCCATTCCATGCGATATTTGGAACGGACAACAGTTCAAGCTACTGATGTCCGTTCCAAATCTCACATGGAATGGATGTCAGTTCAATTCAACTGATGTCCGTTTCCAAATCTCACATGGAATGGATGTCAGTTTCAACTAATGTCCGTTCAATTCAACTAATGTCCGTTCCAAATCTCACATGGAATGGATGTCAGTTCAACTAATGTCAGTTCAAGTCAACTGATGTCCGTTCCAAATCTCACATGGAATGGATGTCAGTTCAACTAATGTCGGTTCAAGTCAACTGATGTCAGTTCAAGTCAACTGATGTCCCGTTCCAAATCTCACATGGAATGGATGTCAGTTCAACTAATGTCGGTTCAAGTCAACTGATGTCCAGTTCAAGTCAACTGATGTCCGTTCCAAAATCTCACATGGAATGGATGTCATTCAACTAATGTCAGTTCAAGTCAACTGATGTCAGTTCAAGTCAACTGATGTCAGTTCAAGTCAACTGATGTCAGTTCAAGTCAACTGATGTCCGTTCCAAATCTCACATGGAGTGGATGTCAGTTCAACTAATGTCAGTTCAAGTCAACTGATGTCCGTTCCAAATCTCACATGGAATGGATGTCAGTTCAACTAATGTCGGTTCAAGTCAACTGATGTTCAGTTCAAGTCAACTGATGTCCGTTCCAAATCTCACATGGAATGGATGTCAGTTCGTGTGGAGGGAGTGCACGTTAAATATCCTTCAAAGTCCTGCGTACAATGTCGCCCTTAACGGTTGCGTAGGGTGCCTACTCAGGTGTCGACTCGTGATTTGACTGTGGTTCTAAAATACGTAGATACGTATACAATAGCCCTAGTGTAGCTCTAGTGCGACGATAATTAAAACTAAACTATTTCAATCCCCAACATTTCCCTCTCTTTATTGGCAGTAAGATAAATGTATCGGATAACCCTTCAAAAAGTAGAAGAAAAATATAATTTTATTCTCGCTCATTCATTTTGAAATGCAACGATGGAATACAATAGACACAATAAGAATTTTGACGAAGCTATAACTATTTTGAAATATATAAATTTATTCCGCTCATTTATTAAATGCAACAATGGAATTAAGTATAGCGACAATAAGAATTTTGACGCAAATATATATTCACCGTGCCGTAAAAGCGTATATTTCCCCGAGTAGCCCGTTCTTTTTTTTTATCACTCTGCACAAACCATTGCGTTAACGCCATGAAATTCTCTTTGTCAAAATACTTATTATCGCTATGTACATTCTAATCCTTAGAAGCTGTATCGCTATCGCAATGTGGCAATATGGAGTGAAAAAGGATGGATGGATGTTCGGGTTTTATGGCGCAAGGGCATCTTAGGCCATACTGCGCCAAACACTAGGTAAGGAGTGGAAAAGTTTAAGTTATAATATGTCAAACTTAACGCCATAACTAGCTATGCCGTTGTCAATCACTGATATGAAACATCTAGATTTTGTTGCATATGATATGAACCAAGCTTGTACTTACCTAAAATTATTATTTCCTTTTTTTTATGCAAAAAATAGCTCAAATTGTAATGAGCCACAATGCGAAGATATAGAAGTAATAGGTAATACAAAATATTTGGAATAACTTTTAAGTATTGAGAAGACACCACATCAGTAACTTTTCTTACCTGTACAAAGTCCTATGCTGAAATATAGGAAAGTTATGCTGGGCGCCAGGGTGCTAATAATTAGCCCAAATGCCGCCAACAGAGACCCGATGATGGTCACTGTCCGACACCCATACTGGTTAGTCAACCCGCTGGCGAATGGACCTGAAAAGCAAAGAAATATCCGATTGATTAAATGTCATACAATGTTAGGATTAAATATATTGTCTATTTTAACTTAACTCAGTACCCTTTCAACTGGAAGACAATTTTCAGGTATCAGATTTGTTGCCTTTATAGCCCAGTGAATAAAGGAGTTTTACCATAAAAAAGGTCCGGTATCGCTGATTTTTTTTATATGTTGTGTGTGACCCCTAGGTAGTAATAAATGTAAGTTATCGTCATCCTCGTTCTATTGCTTTTTCCACTATCTTGAAAGAACGTTCGAAATTTCGCCCATTTTTCAGTTTTTGGCCTATAACTTTTCTCCTAAGCAATTTTAATTATAATGTGTCGACACAAAGTTGTAGAAAATAAAATTTTCTTCAAAACAGGTAACAACAGTGTTTTTGTAGAGCTACGAAGCAGCAAAAAGGGTGTAAAATCGGCTGTTTCGAGAATTTTTTACTTTCCCACGACTTTCTATCGCCGTAACTCACATAAGACTTCATTTTAGCAATAAACAATGAGTTTACAAATCGTAGGAAATTTAATTTCCTATAACATACATCTATCAAAAATAAGTTTCCTTTAGATTTCATGAAGAAATGCTAAATTTACAGAAACACAAAAAAGGGCTATTTTCACCCGACAACACATAGTTTTATTTTTTAACCTATAGCTCTTTCCCAGTGTATTTTTTCAGTATTTTTGTGAATACAAAACTTGTACAAAATAATTTTTTCTATAAAATGGTTATTTTGTGTGTTCCATACGATAAAATGTAACAGAGCTACGTAGTACGAAAAATGGCGTAAAATCTTGAATTGCGCCAAAAGAGTTTTTTACCACTGTAAATCCCAATAACTAAAAAAAAAACCCTTTATTTTAACGGAACATAATTATTCTGAAACTTGTAGACATCATCATTTCTTATATTAGTACGGCCTTAAAAGCAATTTTAGATTCAATATGAAAGAATTTAGGTACATTTGTCAAAAAACGAAGATGGGTATTTTATTTGAATAAATGGACGTGATTTGGTAAAATATTTCAATTTACATGTTACTGAAGTACAATTTTCCTTCCAACAAAGAATTTAAATAAAAAAACCAACTATTTTATATCCTTTTAGTTTAAGGAACATCTTACCAATAGAACTATGGTAAAAACATAGGAAAGTGTATAATAGAAAATGATCAATTTTTCAATGGGTTATTTTAACGAAAATATTTATGCTTAAAGTTTAATACACATATAAAAAATCCAAACAGTATTCTTAGCGGCATTTATCAAGCCTAACATGTCATAAAAGAACTAGAGATATGTAGAATTGAAATGGTACAAGTATACAGCTTCCAAGTGAACCAATTACGTTAACAATCGGACCCGTTTGGGTGGTATATGAAGATTAGCTTCAACTGATTCCTCTTCATAGTTTGAAATTGTGTCACGTTCATTATCATCTTCGTCGAAAATGAGTGCCCTATAGTCGCAGGACAGCCCTGAACAGTGCTTACAAAGACAAGATTCTTTTACAAGACAGATTTTTTGCAATTCATGCACCCAAACAACTCTTGATGCATTTATATTTAATAGTTTTCAATAAACCAGTAGACGCAGCGTCCTTTTTGGTCATAGTAGGCAGCAAACCTCTATTCCATTTCAACCAGCCGCAATCAAAAGGATTTTTTTGAATTCCTCTCCAAGCCATGACTTGATGGTTAGTCCTCAGTGAATGAAATTGTGCTGCATCGGAGGTTGGTGGCAGCTTAGCTAAATTGAGCTTTGTGGTGCTGGAAAGAAATTTTGAAAAGCAAAGAGTTGTGCAGAGAGACTGTCTTCAAAATATAAGGAAACTAAAATTAGTTCTCCGGCCTTTGAAATTTCTGCCGCAGTAGCATCAGGGTCATTGAAAACATCTGCCACTTCTAACAAAAATTTATTCCTTTGGAAAAGATTGCAGAATTCACTTTTTCCATATCTAAAAATGTTGGAAGTAGTGTCACATCCGCTAATGGCATGAAGGTTTAGTATATATTCAGTTGAACCATTCAAAAATGACAGAGTAGACAATGTCAGGTGAATTGCGATTCAATGGTTTTTTAAGGTACATATTACTGACAACAGGAGGAGCACCCAGTTAATATCACCAGTAGGTCAATATTTTCACCCACAATCAAAACAGCCTCATATTGGGAAGCTATTGATTTGGCAGTATTGACGATTAGAACGTCAGCTTGTTTGGTAATTGCGTCTGAAGCCTCAAGTTAGCGCTTTTAGTACTCAGCTGAAGATCATCGGTGTAGAAATCAAATACAACTATTACCGTAGAGCCATAATGCTTGAGAGTACTTCCGATAATCAGTGTAAATTTCAGAAAACGTCACGTTTCGACTCCACGCCACTTTGTGGAGAAGATGTTGACCATCAATAACAACCATGTTTTTTCAATTGAGTTTAAAACTATCTGTAACTGGTGTGAAAGCGGATGTACATTGCAGAATATGTTTTCTTCCGCTTTCCATCTTCATTGAACAGGGACCTAGGAAATGGTGCAAGTTCATATTCCAGATACAGATAGGTCTCCTTGGGATGTCTTTGCTATGCACATCCTTTGAAATATATAATATAAGTGGATCCACAACAATGTTCTTTTCCCAATTTTCAACGAATTTTTGTCAAACGCTAGGGTAATAACTTAGTTTTTCTTTTTGAATGAAACATCACCAAACGTTGTATCGACTATTTCTGAAACTCCCACCATACCACCTTGTTGAGCTTTATGGCAATTTACCTGATCGCTTCCAACTATTTCGGAACTGATACTCATAATAATATTTACTTCTGGGAATGGGTCCTGCAGTGAAAACCACTCTTGTAGATTTTTCTCATCTGTACACTGTACAGTCACGCATTATCCTAGCGGACCTCATTTCTACATGCTGCTCCAAAGACAATGCTGTTACATCTGTAAAGTTTTATATCTGTTGAGCTATGTCCTGAAGGTAAGTCATTCTTAGAGTCCATTTGGTTAACTTACTATTGGTCGTCCCTCGTCCACTAATCTTCGTCAAACTTCCAAATATCTTCAAATCCTTCATTAGTTTTCGCTCTATTCAGTTTCTGCTCCCGACCAAAATTTATTTGTCCTTCGAATGGTAAAATAACCTCTGATTGTAATTTTTTCAAACTCCGAAGAATCCATTCTTTCTTTCAAACCCAAAATTTCTTGAAGGTACATGCGGGCACTTTTAGCATAAGGCCAATGTCCAGCAGTGTGGAGAAACGGACTAATTTTTGTACAGTGTGCAGGTGAAGTTTGAAATCTTTTACCAAATAACGTCCATTTATTCAAATGAAAAATACCCATCTTCGTTTTTTGACAAATGTACCTAAATTCTTTCATATTGAATCTAAAATTGCTTTTAAGGCCGTACTAATATAAGAAATGATGATGTCTACAAGTTTCAGAATAATTATGTTCCGTTAAAATAAAGGGTTTTTTTTTAATTATTGGGATTTACAGTGGTAAAAAACTCTTTTGGCGCAATTCAAGATTTTACGCCATTTTTCGTACTACGTAGCTCCGTTACATTTTATCGTATGGAACACACAAAATAACCATCTTATAGAAAAAATTATTTTCTACAATTTTTGTATTCACAAAAATACTGAAAAAATACACTGGGGAAGAGCTATAGGTTAAAAAATAAAACTATGTGTCGTCGGGTGAAAATAGCCCTTCTTTTGTGTTTCTGTAAATTAACCTTTCTTCATGAAATCTATAGGAAACTTATTTTTGATAGATGTATATGAAATTAAATTTCCTACGATTGGTAAAATCATTGTTTATTGCTAAAATGAAGTCTTATGTGAGTTACGGCGATAGAAAGTCGTGGGAAAGTAAAAAATTCTCGAAACACCCGATTTTACACCCTTTTTGCTGCTTCGTAGCTCTTTAACTGTTTGTCGTACAAAAAAAACTGCGGGTACCTGTTTTGAAGAAAATTTTGTTTTCTACAACTATGTGTCAACACGTTACATTCAAAATTGCATAGGAGACAAGTTATCGGCCAAAAACTGAAAAATGCGCGAAATTTCGAACGTTTTTTCAAGATGACGGAAAAAGCAATAGAACGAGGATGAAGAAAACCCACATTTATTTCTACCTAGGGGTCACACACAACATAAAAATCAGCGATACCGGACCTTTTGTATGGTAGACCCCCTTTTTGAGTCTCTATTTACTGGACTATTAGTACTTATTAAGATTGCAACTCAATAAATCTGTTATCAGCTTTTAAGTAAAACTACCGCTGTGCTTAAATTTTCGTATATCTTTGAGTACTTTATTGTGAAAATCTGAATTCATACGATACATACTTGACACAAAACTAGCTATCTGACTTCCATAATTATAGTCCTTACGATTACAACGCAAGTTTAGCTTCCCTTCGTGAATTTCCAGGAATTGGCGTAAGGTGCGCTTTTGCGTATCCCGGCTCTGTATTTGGATTTGGACTTTGGAGAGCAGTTGCGGTTAACTTCACAGAAGAGCCTCAAAAAAGGTAGGTTTAGAACAGCGATGCTCACATCGTTCCCTGGAAAACCATACGACCTGAACAGTAATGATAGGGGAAGCCAAGCTTGCACTATAATCGAAAGGACTATAGTATAGTAATCGTTATCTGTTTCCAACTCACCTACACAGTAGGTAGTGCCCACCATGATAGACGCCACCCACGACGTGGTCCCCTTGCTCTCCCCGAAATACCTCCACAGCTCGACATAGAAGATCCCGAAGGTGTATGTGATGCCGTCCGCGATGACGTGTATCATGAACGAGCAGAACACCACCACCCACCCCCACCCACCGTCGGGCGGGTCGGCCATGCACAGTTCGACTTCTTCGTCGTCCCCTTCGTCATCTTTGGGCTTCTTCTGGAGGTCCGGCATGAGGGAGGTTCTGTTAGCTGGAGGCACTGATCTGAATTTTAAAATGGATCACTCAATGGATCACACAATTTAAAATGGATCCCCATACCCCGCTCTGACGCTTCGCTTTTGGATGACCTAGTTTTTAGAAGTGCCAGGCGCTGTTTATCGCTTTATATTTCGATTCAAGTTACAAAGTGTTGATGTATAATGTTACAAGTTATTTTTTTCCTTCTTAAGATCGAGATAGGTACACTTTAATTAAAATAGCAAAATAGCATCTACTTCAGAGTATAGAGCATACTTATTATTTAGTTAACTACAGAAATGAAGACAGTTTGGACGTCCAGGATCTTTTATTATAAAGAAATCATTTAAAGTATTTAACGGGACGGAGTCCGGAGCCGTGGCTCGGCCCGCCAAAAAGCACACACAACCTTACATCTTGAAGTCTAATTAAAAAGTGACTATTTTTAATGGTCATGAGAAGAGTGGATCAGAAGTTAAAACAAAATCTGCTGCGTCTGCAATTTCTCTGGGAAAGAATGTATTGACGCCTATTAAAACGTGGGAACTGTTCGATGGATCGGCAAGACATTAACTGAGAGTTATTAGGAAAGAACTGAATATTATAATAGTATAGAGATTGTGGCGGTTAATATTATAACTTTATAGAGATTTATACGATATGCCTATTAAAACGTGGGAACTGTTCGATGGATCGGCAAGACATTAACTGAGAGTTATTAGGAAAGAACTGAATATTAAAATAGTATAGAGATTTGTGTGGTTAATATTATAACTTTATAGAGATTTATACGATATATCACATATCCCCCCTCACAAGCTGTTATCAATCGGTGGGAGAGTATACCTAAAATTTTTAGCTATTAAATGTTGTGACTGTAAAATTTGTCCCGATGTGAACCTGACAGGTGATCAAGCTATCAAATCCACAAAAGGAAAACCTATAGAAATCAGTTCATTAAATTTTTTAATTTGTTAATCCACTCTTCTCCGAATTGGTAATATTAAATATTACAATAATTTTTGCATACAATGTTAAATTGATATTCTGAAAAATTAAGCATGTTCAATAGCAAATTAGTGTTTAATTGGTTGCTTGTTTATTTGTCCGCTGCCGCTCCCGCCGCTTTAAGAGATAAGTACAACAAATGAAGCATGCTACAGTTTGTTTAGACTCATAAAACGTCATGGAAATTTTCGACAATTTCGTCGCATTGACAAAAGTACTCCTTTATAAGCAAACAGAAAAGCGTTTCTTTCTGTGGCTTGTCTGAATAACTTTCAATCAACAACAAACCCAAAACGTCAAAAAAAAACTCATTTGAAAATTTAGAATATAACAATGAAAACTCAAAACACGTCACACAAAAATTTAGTTTTAAAATATTAAATTAAATCAATAAAATTTTCAAAATTTAATGTGAAAAAATCAACAAAAGATAACATTTTCATTATTTAAAGTGTCACTGTGACAATTAATATCAAAGGTAAAATTTCAAATTATAAAATGCTTCACTTTGTTATGCGTATTAAGCAAAAATTAAACGTAAGTATAACAAAATAGTATGGTAATATCAAAATTGTAGAGTAATATCAAAATTGTAGTAATAGTAAAATCGTGAGCACATTAAAGAAATGAAGCATGTTTATAATATGTGAAAATTGAGAGTATCAAAATAAAATATAAATTTGTTCACACATTTCTATAAAGTAATGAAAAAGATTTCACTTTAAAATGCAAAAGTTAAAATAATCAATTGATATAAAATACTTAATTATATTTTCAGGAATGCTAAATGTAAAAAATAATTTTAATAAATGTTCAAAGGATACTTGTTCATCTTGGGATCTTAAAAACAGTAACTTAGCACTTCGAATAGCATCTTCGAACTAGACATCCTTGAGCACAAATTGGCGAATACACACAATTGAAGAACTCAAACGACGATTAATTTCTTGAAAAGAGTTTAAAGCATTTATGTTCAGCTGAGAGTTGTGTAAGCATATAGAAAGAGGTATCCAATATTGCAATCCATGGCAGCAAACGACAGGCAGAGGCGAGAGACCACACCCAAGTTAGGAATTTAGTAGCAGGCATCGATGAGTCAT
>JAFNEN010001547.1:0-25825 GCA_019343175.1 Oedothorax gibbosus | reverse complement strand
ATTTAAATGCAGGTAAAAAAAATTACTTGAAGTCTAGTGAAACCAATTAGGGGAAAACTGATGTAGTTTTTAATAAATAGATTTTTTATAACGTTTTTTTCTTTTTACTAGAACGCATGGACAACTTTTGTAAACAGAAGTGTTTAATTATTTCTTATTTTCTAGATTAGTACAAGAAAAAAAAATTTCGGGGCGCCATCTATAGGCAAAAAAAGATATGAAACTAGTTAACATTACAACCATTAAATATAACACTTTCGATTGTTAACTGGATTACTATTTACACTTTTGGGACGTTTTCATTAAAAATATTAATAGCTTCCTTATAATCCTTTTAAAATTGGTTATTACTTCCGTTGAAGTTTTAATATTTGGAAATCATCATAACAGAAATCCAAGATTAAAAAAAAAACAAGGGTCTTACCATCATGGGCATCGATTCTGGCAAATTTGAGCTGGCCGTTTTTGTGAATCCTTTAATTTTATTTTATTTAAATATTTATAAGCACTAAATTCTCAAAGAAAAAAAAGACTAATCTAAAAAAAACTATGCAGTTTGGACTTAAAGAGCGCTAAAAAGTTTAGGATGACTAAATTTGAATAGCGTGTGGGACGGTTTAATGCCAGGTGACGTCAGACCAATCAGAGTAGCGTTTGTGGTCACGTGACCAAGCTTTGAAATATCGCGTTTTTAAAACTTGATTTAAATAATATCCGAGTAATTTTTTGAAGAACAAGAAGTTCATAAAGAACTAAAATAGCCTACTTTCCTTTACTTAAATACTTACTGAAGTTCTAATCGGGAAAAAACTAGGTTCCTAACAGTAAATATCATCAACGGCCGTTCTACACTAGATTGATACACATTAGAAAAAAAAATCGAAACACAGCATCCAGCTATAATTTAAACTTCGAAAACCCAAAAATCAACTATTTTCCTTAATATACTTTCGCAAATTAATTAAATATTATTTATCGTCTGCTCGCGATTTATTTGTAGTTCGAAGAATAATTAAATATTTATTAATAACAAAAGTAATGAAACTACTCCAAACTGCATTAAAAAATAATAAATGTAAATTAAAACTAAGCATAATTGTATGCAAAATATGCCTTGCCGCTTTCTTGGTACATAATTAATGAACAATCAAAGAATCAAATTGCGCTACATTTTATGACGTCATTCCAAACTGATTCATGAAAATATTATTTTGCTTCAAATATGTTTTAAATAAATAAAGTTTCTCATGCCATTGTTGATTTGGCAACAGTGATTTAAATGACTCAAAATTGAATTTCAATGCTAATTCAATGGGAAATTCGCCGACAGATAGTAGATTTATGTCCGTCCGGACGTACAGACAGACGGACAAAAAGTATGAAATTTGGGTATCTGAGGTCATAGCTTTCTAACA
Organism: Oedothorax gibbosus; assembly: GCA_019343175.1. Taxonomy (NCBI): domain Eukaryota; kingdom Metazoa; phylum Arthropoda; class Arachnida; order Araneae; family Linyphiidae; genus Oedothorax; species Oedothorax gibbosus. The sequence continues at coordinate 24,410 of JAFNEN010001547.1, read as the reverse complement.
AAAAAGAATTTTTAAGATCGATGATTAGAACCGATTTTGGAAGGGGGGTACAGACAGACAGACAACGGACAGACAGGCGGACAGACAGACGGACAGACAGACGGACAGACAGACGAACAGACAGACTACGAACATCAACCGCATTTCAATACCTTCAGTGATTTAAATGACTCAAAATTGAATTTCAATGCTAATTCAATGGGAAATTCGCCGACAGATAGTAGATTTATGTCCGTCCGGACGTACAGACAGACGGACAAAAAGTATGAAAGTTGGGTATCTGAGGTTATAGCTTTCTAACAAAAAAGAATTTTTAAGATCCGATGATTAGAACCGATTTTGGAAGGGGGGTACAGACGGACAGACAGGCGGACAGACAGACGGACAGACATACGAACAGACAGACATACGAACAGACAGACAGACAGATGGACATCAACCGCATTTCAATACCTACAGTGATTTAAATGACTCAAAATTGAATTTCAATGCTAATTCAATGGGAAATTCGCCGACAGATAGTAGATTTATTGTCCGTCCGGACGTACAGACAGACGGACAAAAAGTATGAAAGTTGGGTATCTGAGGTCTTAGCTTTCTAACAAAAAAGAATTTTTAAGATCCGATGATTAGAACCGATTTTGGAAAGGGGGTACAGACAGACAGACAACGGGGCAGACAGGCGGACAGACAGACGGACAGACCCTACGAACAGACAGAATCGAACAGACAGACAGGTGGACAGACAGACAGTTGGACAAACAAAACCCCATTTCAATACCTACAGTGATTTAAATGACTCAAAAATTTGAATTTCAATGCTAATTCAAGGGAAATTCGCCGACAATAGTGATTTATGTCCGTCCGGACGTCCAGACAGAGGACAAAAATTATGAAAGTTGGGTATCTGGGTTATGCTTTCTAAAAAAAAAGAATTTTTTAAGATGCGAGATTAAAACCGATTTTGGAAGGGGGGTACGGACAGACGGAAAGACGGAAAGACGGACAGACGGACATCGACCGCATGTCAATACCTATTTTTTTCATTTTTTAAATTCTTTCGAATTAAAAAAAAAAGTACTAAAAAACCAAGGAATATGCTTTTTTTCTAGTTCCTATACTATGTTTATAAATTTTTGGGGGACAGTTTCCCCGATTTAGTCAAATACCCTAATAGGCCCCCCCTTCCTTTTTTAAAATAATTACTTTTATCCCCGGTGTTTTAAAGATGCAGCCCTGTTTTCTACCGTTTTCTAATTTTTAATATAGTGCTTTTAATATTTAAAATTATACAAAAACTAAGGTTTATAACCCATTTTTATGTTTTCTGATTAAAATGGGTAAGAAATTTTTATTTTTATTATTATACTTAGAAAGTTTATTTATTTTCAAAAATTTTTTTTAATTAAATTTTATCCTTTTTAGAAAGTTAATTTTAGAGCATTTTTTTTTTGACGTAGGGGGCGGCACTTTGTCCCCCAAGGATTTAATAATAAGTCACTGGTCCGAAAATAAAGGGAACTTAATAATCCCCGGACCCTGAGCTGAAGAGAAAATGTAAAAATTTTTCAAGATTTGACTTTTGAAAAGGCTTTAGTAAAAACTCATTTCGAAGATTTTATTTTTGGGTTTTTTTTCTTTTTAATTTGTCTAGTAATTATAAAAGATATTTGAACATGTTTTCTTTAGTTTTTGGGTTTTAAAAATCTTTACTGATATCTTAGTATGAATAAAATATCCGATAAGGGGTTTTTAAAACGAAAACGGGACTTTTCAAATTTAAATTATAGCGAAACTTTTTTTAAAAAAAATTGTTTTGATAAAGTTATAATGTTAAAGAAAATTTCCGTGGCAAACTAGCCATTTCTTCAATTTGGTTTTTTAATTATGCTTTTTTTTTGGGGGTAGTAGGTACGAAGCTGATGCTTTTTTATATATTTTTTTTCTACATAAATTTGTAAACTATATATTTTCCCCCACCTTACAAAATAAATTTTACCGCGGAGTGATTATCCTGTTATTACCAATTCTCATTCTAACTATTATTCTAAGGGAAAATGCCCAATATAAAATTGTTAAAAAAATACACCGGTTTAATTATTTTTAGGAGGTTCAGTGGCTTAGTGGTAGTGCTTCACATTGCCATGCCACAGGTCCGGGGATCGAACCCGGATTGGACGAGGTTGACCCATTCTTTCATCCCTTTTAGTGGGTCGATAAAATGGGTACCAAGCATGCTTGGGAAACTAAACACCGAGGGTTCCGCGTGAGGTGGGCCACCTTACCGGGCATATGCCTAGCACCCCAGAGCCCCAGGTCACGAAAGCTGAAATGGGCACGACAGGCCTTGGCCCCGGAAGGGCTGTTGCGCCGAGGAGTTAGTTTGCTATTACCCATTGTTTTTACTTGCTATTGAAAATTTTAGAACTACTCAAGTAAAAAACGTATATCCAATTAAATACAATTTAATAGCATATTAATTAACTTTACATTACAACATTGAATTGATTTTCATTTAATAATTTTTTATTTATTAACTTTAGTTATTATTTTTATAAATTAATTCACATTTTTCAATAAATATGTAATTTTTACATTAAGTAATAATAAGAAGAGTGATTTCTTTGTTGTGAACTAAATTATGAAATAACTTTAATATTTATATTTAGAATTTAATTCATTATTTAATTTAATTTAATTCGGCATTTTATAAATACGATTTTTCTTATTACCAATAATTTCTTCCAAAAGAAATTTTGACCCCTTGTCATTTTATTCTGGATCCGCCCCCTGCTCGGACATTGATGTCCATCCCCGGGCGTACAGGAGAAAAGTTGGCCACGTTGTCATACCTTTCAAATGAAAATAGATTTTTTTAAATTTTGTAAATCAGAACGGAAATTGGAAAAGGGATATACAGACAGATATTCGCAAAAACTCTACGTTGATAGGGCTTGCTGCCCTACCCGAGGACCTGAAATAAACCCCTTTAAATTTTCCCGTAAATTTCATAGGTTACTACGGCAAACTAAAGTGTCCTACATCATTAAAAAAAACTATAGCTATTTTTTATTCAAAAAAAAAACTCCCGCGATCCCTAAAAAATTAAAAAACCCCCTAATCTGACCCCCAAAAACAGGGGGGGGGCGGGTTTTAAATTTGGCCCCCTCGGCGCAGTAAAAGATTTTGGGCCCCCCCAAAACCCAAAACCATATAACATCAAAAAAACCTTCAAAATTCTTTGGAATTACAACCCATGAAAACTCATTTAAAACGCTTTTCAGCTTGTTACCGGGGCCCCACAGTGGTCGGGGGGGGCCCAAAAAACCCCCAAAATTTGGGGGAATTTTTAAAAAAAAAAAAAATTTTGAATTTTTTTTAAAAAATTAATAGATAATTGAATAGTAAAATTAAAAATAAAAATTTTTTTAAAAAAATAATTTTTTGTTGTATTTATTTTTACGAAAATCAACAAATAAAAAAATAGCCCGTTTTGAGGCGTTTTACGGGGGAAATTTTAAAAATTTACACAATTTAAAAATTTTTTTTTAAAAACAATTTTTTTGCATGTTTTGAGTTTTAAAAAAGGGTTTTTTTTTTATTTTACCTGTTTTAAAAAAAAACCCCCAAAAAAATTTTTTTTAAATTAGTTTTTGATCTTAGTTTTCTAAAATACTTTTTTTTTAAAAAAATATTTGAAAGAGTGCTTTTTTCCCCGGGCCCCACTATCCCCCAAAATTTTTTTTAAAAAATTTAACTTTTTTCCCCCAAAATCGTATAAAAAAGATAAATCTAAATTTCAGCGGGGGAAAAAACGTACCCCCCCCAAAAATTTTAAAAACCCAAAAAGTGTAAAAATCTAGTTTTAAAAAAAAAAATCGTCGAAAAGCACAATTTTTGCGGGGGTTTTCCCCCAAAGGCCCCGCTGTTAATCTAGAAACAAAGAAAAAAAAACCGCCAGGTGTTTCGACCACTTCACTTACAAAGATTTTAAATTTAAAAAAACAAAAAAAAAAAATTTAAAAACTGGTGTAAATCTTTGTGGGGATAAAAGGTTTTTTTTTGTTTTCAATAAAAATTTTTTTTCCAAAAATGCTCATTTTTTTTTGGGAAGGAGGGGCGGGGGGGGGGGGGGAGTACCCAAAATTTTCTTTTTTTAAAAAAAACAGTTCCTATAAAAAAATTATTTTGGGGGGGAACAAAGGTGACCAAAAAAATTTAAAACCCTTTTTTTACCAGTTTTTTCAAAAAGGGGGTTTCCCCCCCCCCCCCCCCTTTCGGAACGAAATGGCTTTTTTTTAAATGTTTGTTATAGTGAATTAGTAAAATTTTTTTTAAAAACCCCCCAAAATTTATAAAAAAAAAAGCAAAAAATTTTTTTAAAAGGTTTCCCCCCTTTTTGATAACCTCAGATAAAACGAAAAGGGAAAAAAAAAAGGTTTTTCCCCCAAAAAATATTTCCCCCCCTTTTTTTTTTAAAAAGGGGTGGTTTTTTTGTCCCCCTAAAAAAAAAGGGGTTTTTTTAAAAAATTTAAGTATAAAAAAGGGTTGCAAAAAACTTTTTTTTTTAAAAAGTCGTAGATCAAGTTTTCTCCCATCGGGTTTTACAGAAAAAAATTTTATGGAAATAGTGGGGGCCAATCTTTTTCCGCGGGGGCCCCTTAGCTCTAGAAAAAGGGGGAAAAAACAAGAACCATTCCCTTCCACGAAAGGGGGGGTTTTAAAAACCTAAAAACCCTTCTGACGAATGTTGATCAAAAAAAGGGGGGGGAAAAAATTTAAAAAAAATTTTCCTTGATAGTGTATCGAAAAAAAACTATTAACTCCCGCATCAAAGAAATCCCAAAAAAAAATAGGGGAATTTTTTTTTGGGGCTAAAAAAGCTCTTGCTATACTAAAAAAACCCCCAGCCCCCTTATCAAAAAAAAAAATTAAAAACTTTTTAAAAAGACAATCATCAAATTTAAACTAGGAAAAAATTTTTTTTCCCCCCCCTACAATCTTTTTTTAGAGCAGAAAAAGCTTGCTACCCAACTAAAAATTGAGTATCAGAAAGTCATGCGACATTTTAAAATCCAAACGTTGCTGGAAACACAAAAAAAACGAATTTTTCTAAAAAAAATTCGAAGTCAAACCCCAAAAAGTGTCAAATTTAAACTATTTTGCAATTTTGGGGGTGAGGGTCTGAGGGGCACACCCAAAAATAAGCAGATTTTTAAAAAAAAAAAAAAAGGAGACCGACCCCAATCTTTTTAGACGACCCGGGGTTTCCTTGCGTTTAACAACAGATGAAGATACTCTTGTTTGGGAAAAAAAAAGGCCCTCATCCACACAGTTTTGCAAAAACCAAATTTTTGATTTCTTTTTGAAAAAAAAAAACCAGATTTATTTTTGCCCCCAAAAATTTTGGGAAAATGCATGAAGATATCGAAAATTGAACGTAACAATATTACCTACAATAACAAAACAATTCCGTAAACATTTTTTGTGCTATCCCTGATCGATGGGGGAAAAAAAACCCAATATTTTTTAAATACGCCATCAATGGCAGTATATGCCCAAAAAAGCAAAGCTAAGCCTTTTAGAAAAGAAAAAATCTACAAAAAATTTGGATACAAAAACAATTTTTTAGGAAACAATTAAATTTGGGGGCCAAAACCCCCTTTATGCTCGTTAAAAAAATTTTGGAAAAGGGGGTTTTTTTACATTGCCTAACCCCAAAAAGAGTTTTTTTTTTTTTTTAAAAAGGGAAAAATACGCAGAAACCAAAGAAATAAAACTAAAAAAAAAAAAAGCAAAAACCAAGAAAAAAATTAAAAAAAGGGGTTTTTTTTAAATGTCGATGTAGTCCTTTTAAAGGGGAAAAAGGCCCCCTTCCCCAAAAATTTGGGGGGTAAAAACTGAAGATTTTTAAGGAAAACCCCCCCCCCTTTTTTGGAAAATTACCAAAAAAATAGAAATCTAATTTTACCATTTTTAAAAATTTAAAAATTTTGGAAAAAAATCAATAGTAGTGGGGGGGAAATTTTTTTTCCCCAAAAAAAAATTTTAAAAAAACTGTAGAGAAAACCCCCAAATTTTTTATTTGATATATACCCCTGGTACTACATGCCCCAAAAATGTTCAAAAGGGTTTTGTTTCCCTGGGGGGAAGTGATTTCAAACATATAGTTACCAATAGAAGCTTTGGGGGGGAAAAACCCAAAGAAGCCCCCAAAAAAAAATCTTTCGGTGGTACAGACCCAGAACACTCGAGAAAAAAATTCCAAAAGGGAAAAAAAAAAAAAAGATGTGTTTTTAAAAACCTTAAAAAATTTTTTCGGACCCCCTTTTTTAAATACCCCTTTTTTGCCCAAAACCCCCCAAACCCCAAAAAAAAAAATTTTTGCTAAAGAAGACTCAAAAAAAAAATATTATATTAATATTTTTAACTTACTTTTTAAAATTAAAATTTTTTAAAAATTTAAACTTTTTTTTAAAATATCTTATTATCATCTTATTAAAAATTTTAAACGAAAAAAATTTGGGCCGTCGCGTCATTTCCAAGCGGCCGGGGCGAGTTTTAACAATGCGCACCTTTCTCCGCCACATTTATTTACACAAATTTAGAATTTTTAGCAAGTTTCGCTGGCTTCAAGGCTTCTTAACTACTATACATGTGGAGCGTAAAAGAGTTTTTTTTTTAAACAAAGGAAAAAAAATTACGCTTACATGTTAACATAAAAATATGACAAACAAATATTGGTCAACGTAAATTCAATTTAAATTTTTCCTGAGTTAGAAAAGTTTTTATTGCTAAATTCGTGATGACTAATATACAATATTCTTAATAATTTTTCAATTATTTTAATTGTTTTGATCTTCATTAAGTTTGCAGGCGCTCCCGTTTTTGGCGGCGGCCAGGGGCGATCGTCCCACATGCTCCTGTCATGCGAAGCCCCTGCTTCTTACAATATTTATATATATATATATATATATATATATATATATATATATATATATATATATATATATATATATATATATATATATATATATATATATATATATATATATATATATATATATATATATATATATATATATATATATATATATATATATATATATATATATATATATATTGAAATTATGTTTATATAGTGGGTTGTCCGCCTTGGACGAAAGGTATAATATATTGTGTTTGAAATTTAAGAAAACATTCGCAACCTCCCAATACATTTTCAACAAAAAAATTAAGAATTTCCGTACGATTGCCTTCCACGAATTGCTACTTTGATCAGGCATAGGTTGAAAACCCCCAAATATCAGAAGCAATAAAATTATTGGTTTCCACTTTCGTTCAAACTCTGAGTTTTTATCATCTTGCGAATTTGTTTCAAAAACCGGCGAATTCAACATTTTGTACATCGAAAAATACAGCAAAACAAAATAATGCTGGAGCAGTTGCTTTGTCTACTTTGCATGAAACTAAGAAAGTGCCATTCGTTTTACAAAATGTCTCTCACAAGCGTTGTATATCTTGTGAAAAAAAATCGATTACTTTGACACTTTACTGAGAAAGTGAAGCGATCAACAGTTTGTTAAAAAGAACTTTGCTTAGTCTATTTTCATGAAACATATTTAATTATGGTAATGCATTCATTATTATTTTATTTCGTGAATGGTCGTACATAACAAAGAGAATAAAGAACTAATACAATTTATGAAAATATGTTTCAAACAAATAATTCAATCAGTTACGTAAATCTTTTGTAAAACAGTTTCCTTTTGAAAGTTTTTATGATAAATTAAATTGCGTTATGAATAAAATGGTTAGATTTCAATTATGACCTAAGTGACAAACTTAATTTAATTAAAAATATTATTTTGGAAATTTAATGTGTTCTAAAGTGCTTTTTTACCAAGTTGAGCATTAACTACATTCATCGCTTTTCTTATATTATTTTTTTAATTAAAATTTGTAACAGTTAAAATTTGTAACAGTCCTATAACTACATTTCTTTAAAAAAAATATTAAATTTATATTTACAAGGGATTTAGCTTCCACAATACGTTTCTAAATAAATAAATAACGAAATAAATAAGTTTGTAACAGAAACTGTAACTTAGAACTGCTTACACACAAAATTCATGCTCCTTAAATAACTTCTTGAAGAAGATAAAATAAGAAAGTGATAAAATTGTTTTACTCTAAATATTTCGTTAATAATATGTTGGTACGATTATTTTATAAATAGGACTAATGCTAAAATTATAGACAGGTATTGGAGATTGTTTTACTACCTACTCTTTTCACGATTCTTAGACTACTTTTGAAAATAATTTAGAAAATATTTGTTCGAAATTACTTATGATAAAGTAAATAGCAATGACAAAGTTTTTTTTTAAAGAGTCGAAAATTAACGCGAAAGATATAAGTTAAGATCCCGGATTGGGCGAGGTTGACCCATCCTTTCATCCCTTGAGTGGGTCGATAAAATGGGTGCCAAGCATGCTTGGGAACTAAACAATGGGGGTTCCGCGTGAGGCTGACCACCTTACCGGGACATATGCCTATCACCCCAGAGCCCTAATACGCGAACGCTGAAATGGGCACGGCAGGCCTTGACCCAGTAATGGGCTGTTGCGCCGAGGAGTTTATTTAGTATAATATAATAAGAAGATATAAATAAAAGTTAAGAAAACGAGTAACGTATATATAAAGTATGGAATTCGCGTAGGAGAAAACACGGCACGTTAAAAAAGCTGAAATGGGCAGGGCAGCTGCCATAATGGCTGTTACGCCGAGGAGTTATTAGTAGATATAATTAAGAAAGATACAATAAATTTAGAAACGAGTGCGAATATAAAGTAGGTAATTCGCGGTAGGAGGAAAAAACACGGCACCGGTAAAAAAAATAGCAATGGGGAAAAAGCAAAGGGAATAAAATAACTAATGTGTGTGTCTAATTGCAGGTGCATTAGGCAATTATAATTATGTATAGCTGTAGGTTGAATTTTAATAGAGCTGTTTCGTATTTTTTTTTATTATGGGCCACCAAATTATTATAAGACCCAACAATGTGAACCTTAAAAAAATGTGTAAGAATACGAATTCCTATGTAAAATTAGTTTTCGTACGAAAGAAAATTAGGGCTGATTGTAACTGCGAAGTGCGACTGCTTATTTGCAGATTTTGGGCTGTAGCGAAATGAGTGAGAAACGGAAATAAGTCCTGACAATTCAAGACTAAAATTGATTAAACAAATAGAAAATAAGTCCTCTAAAAAAAGCCTATGTGATTGTACACTGCTCGAAGCAATTAGGGGAGCACTTTGCGTACTTTTGTTACCCTTTCAGTCCCAACTTTTTATTCTAAAAATCTAAAATTTGTGAAATAGTTTCATTATGCATCCAGAATGAAATGGTAATAAAAAAGGGGGAAAATTCCAAAGGAAACCAAAATTTAAGGGAAAAAAATGGTAGTTACAATTTTTAAATAAATTATAATAATATTTTTCAAAAATTGGTTTAAAATAGTTAAAATCAATTTTTAAACATCTAAAAATGCAAGCGTGAAGAATTTAGGGTCAATTTTTTTAATAAAATTGTTGTAGAGTGAATATAATTTTACCAGGTTTTTCATTTAATTTAAACAAACATTATTTAATTCTTCAAAAGACATGATTCTTCCATCTAACGATGCATAAGTGCAAGCTTAACTTAATCAGAAAAAATTCACAAACTGATGATTTCAATTTCAAATGGAATTATGGGCGAAAGGGTTTTAACCATGCGATCCCTAATTGTTGAGAGCAGTGTACTATGGCATAGGAGAAACCCAGTGAGGAAAACATTCTGAAGCAAAAAGATAATTTTCATGCTTCCTAACTATTATGCTAGTTATGAGCCTATCAGCCTTTCCACCCATATAATATAACTTTTAACAAATTAAACTCTGCTAAACACAATTTTGTTTATTACTTTCAATTACCCAATGTGAAATATAGTTAATGAAAGAAAGTATTGGGATGGGGACGAAAATCCGAAATGGAGATTTTGTGTTTTCTACACGTTCTGGAGGGTGATGATTCTAAATAAGTGATTTTTGAACATTGGTCAGTCTATCTGAAACCATTCTACTGTTCGAATTAAAAGAGCTACAAACTTACTACTAATTTAGTACATGTGCTCCCAGTACCTGTCAGACTTCATAATAAAGTTTTCGAGAAAATTGCGCATGTGCAAGGGGTATCTGTCATAGAACATTTTAGGCTTTGAAGTTATTAAAAGTACCTTATAAGGCATATAATTACCTTTAAATGTGTGTATTGAATTATTGAGCGGCGATTGAAAGTCGCATGGTGTTACACATAGTTTTTAATACATGCTGGACCAACCTGTATTTAATCTATAATAATAAAAATGAAGTTTTGTTGGTTTGTTTGTGGGTGTGTTCCTTATAGACTCATAAACTAGACATCTGTTTGACTTGTAACTTGGCACAAATGCGTAGTTCATACTTAGGTTATGATTTTTGAACTTTCAGGTTTCAAAATGTTCTATTTTTAGAGAAAATTCGAATTTTCTGAAAAAACCACACCACTTTCGCTTAAATTTGATAATTTTTTCCTTTCCTGTTGCCATCAGCTGAAAAAATTAAAATAAACTTTTACGAAAATAATTAAAATTGAAAATGTTTATTTTATTCTGTTGCCTATACTTTCAGAAACTAAATTCATAATTTGAAAATAATTGACACGTTTCAAGTGACGTAATTCCGACCAGTCTCCATTCTAGGATTTTATTGTGTTTATTTGATTACTAGCAAATTTATACTGTTCTTCGCACGGATTAAAAAAATATCAAATCGTTCCAAATATGTGTACCATATAACCTGTTATAGGATCATAAACTTATGTTATTGTTCTCGCTCGTTATAAAGTATAAAATCCTGTTTCATTGCCTTAAAATTCCAAAATGAAAAATACGCTATAAAATGCACTCATAAATGTCATCACAATTCCCTCATAAATACATAAAACCTTTTAAGCTCATTTGGCGCGTTTTGGGAAATAATTTGGCGAGAAAATAGATATAGTTACAAACACACCCATTATACAGCTCTAACACAATGACCTTCGAACAACCGCCAGCTTATAAATTATTTATAAAAGAAATTGCCCATTTGGTGAGTTTCAGTTAATAATTTGGCAACATATTTGGCAAAAAAATAAAGACATAAAACACTAATATGCAGCTCTAGTGCGATGGCCTTTATTAACCATCATAATTTAAAATAATTTATAAGCCTGTTGGTTGTGCGAAGGTTATCGCGCTAGAGCTGAATGGATGTGTTTGTAGTCATATCTTTTCCTCACCAAATTAGCAAAAATGCACCAAATAAGCTAAAATGTTTTTATGCGGGACATTATGATGACATTTATCCGTGCATTTTATAGTGTATTTTGAATTTTTAAGGTAATATAAGTAACAGGATTCTATACTTTATCACGAGCGTGAACAGTAACATAAGCTTATTATCCTATAACGGATTAAATGGTACATATACTTGGACCGATTTGAACTTTTTTTTTTAGTCCGCGCGAAGAACAGTATTTATTTACTAGTAACATATAAAAATAACTTTTGAGGCAACCATGTGGAAAACAAGCTCTTTAAAACTCCAATGAATTTAAGAGCCCCATTACTTACAGCATGTGAAAACTTTGATTGGATGGAATAAGTTGTAATACTAGCTAGACAAATATGAAATTATATTTTTAAACAGTTAAAACAGACACTAATCTAATGGTTAACTCATCATTGGACAATAAGTGAAACAACGTTAAGACTTTAGGAGTTTGATCAGAATCCTAAAGCTTGATATTTGAAGGGAGAGCTAGCTCTTTTTGGAGAAAATAAATAAATTCTTTGATTACTTAAGATTTATTCCATTTGACATTTATTTTGGTACATAAATAGAATATATAAGAGATAATATAAATATTACATACATAATATAAAAAACATTATACACACAAACTGTACAAAAGAAACACGTAGAGCAATTTTTCACAAATCAGGAGGATTTGAACAAAATTCAAAAAATCTATTTCAGGAATTTCACATAATTAAAAAATATTATTTCTATTCGACAATGCTTTTACAAAGCATTTTTTTACAATGTTATGCAGGAGATAAATTGAAACAAATAAAATTGAAACACTAACATCTAACTAAAATGACATGAACTTATTAAAGCAGTAGGTGAAAAAGCATATTTTAAAAGGCCCTAAGTGTTTTTCAGTGTTTAACTTAAAGCTATTGAATAACTTAAGGGTTCTATAAGAACACTGAAATAATCATTTAGGTGCTTTAACAATATAATTTTAACTAATTTACACATTTTAATTTCAAAAAAAGAAAATTTTCATACTTAAGGGGGTATGGTAGCCAGGTCCAAACCAAAGTCTTCTCTCTGTGTTAATCCAAAGGAAAAAATTATTGTCTAAGCCAAATTATTCTGGCTGTAATAAATATTTTTACAAACTTTTTTGACATAATAAATATATCTGGCTTACAGGCCTCGATAATTCCACTTTTTTAAATTAGTTGGAATATTTTTTGGAAATTATTTATTGAAAATTTAAAAATATTCAAACCAATTTGAAAATGTGGTATTATAGAGCCCTGTAAGCCAGTTATATTTATCATATAAAAAAATTTTTATTCAATACAGCAGGAGTAATTAAGTTAATAATTTTTTTTCTACATTCATTGGATTAACACCGAGAAAAGATTTCAGTTTAGTGACCCGGCAACCACTTCCGTTCCAATCTAATAACTTTATAATTAAATTGGACTAACTTTAACTGAAGTATACTAGTTTAGCACTGGCTTACTGAACAACTCAGCAAAACTATCGAATTGCCTACATTTTTTTAGAGATCAACAATCAAAAATCATATTTTCTTCAATGATAAGTTCTCTCTTAGGACCAATAAGAACCCTAAATAGATACCTCAGTAACTATTCCATCTTCTTCAAATGTCTACCTTTTGCCCAAAATGGAGGGTGTTCCGATGACGAAATCGTCATCATCCGACCACTGACTCTGTTCCAAAAATTTGTCGACTTTTTCTTCGGTGTCTTCGAAGTTATGTTTATATCTGTGATAGCTGTATCTATTCTATTGGTTTCTTTCAGTGCTGTAATGAAAATGGGAAAATGTTTATTTTATTATATATTATATTTATATTATATTATTTTAATTTTCTTTGGTGGAATAGCTTTTATTAAAAGTCTTAAATGTAACCAAAAAACTTTATTAAAATTTATCTTTAAACTATTTTACAGCACTTTGGAGATAAATTTATCAGAATAATGAAATTTAACCATTCTTAAAGTCTTAAATCTCTCGAATGAAATCATCCACTTTTTTTCTAAGTCATGAAAGAATTGCATTATGGTTTGATGAAAACTTAAAATAAACCACCACGAAAAAAAATCTTTTGATAGTCTAAAACTTCAGGCAGCTGCTTTAAAACATTAAATGTTAATGCTGTTGAATTCTGGATAGGCCAATGAGGCCCATCTGGTGGTGCCTATTTCTTCTGTAGCCTGGGATCTGAGATTCTTACTAAGGAATGTCCATGCCAAGTGGCTAGTTTGACAATGGAATCCAAGTTAACATCCCCAGCACTCTTAACAGGACTTAAATAGGGAAAGTTGCAAAATTTTCAGATTTTTTTTCTTGCAACTTTTTTCAGGGCTACTTGGGGAAAGTAGAATTTTTAATTGCCTTTTTGGATACTTGAACAGTTGCAAATGATGAATTTGATTTTTCTCTATAACCATTTACTATATCACAAGCCAAACCAAATCAGTGTATTCTCATAACATAAACAAAGACATTTGAGGCATGGGTTAATGAGCTAAATAGCCATACTTAAGGCAAGTCGAAAGGCATGTAATGTTTTCCGTTGAAGCATTCATGTACGAAATTGGACACACACACAACATCAGGATAGTCTTTAACACAGAAATCGTCCCAATATAATTTTTAATTTAGTTTGAATTATCGTAGCACTAGAGCTACATGAGGGCTATTGGCGACGGGAGTTTAGAACCACAGTCAAGTGACGAGCCGACACCTGAGTAGGCACCCAACGCAACTGTTAAGGGCGACATCGTACGCAGCGATGGGACTTTGGAGCATATTTAACGTGCACTCCCTCTACACGGGGTATTATTCGTCTGACATTTTTGGCTGCACGGGCCGTTTATAGGTCGGCAGCTATTTTGGCGATGCCCGGACCTGAACCTAGGACATTTCGCATGCTAGGCGAAAGCCTAACCGATTGGGCTCCCCAGCCCACCGTCCCAATATAGACAAATCGTTAAAAGAATTAGTACTGCAATGTGAAATATTTTTCTTAATTTTTAAAAAGTCATAGCTCTGAATACAAAGCCATATTACTCTTCTGCCCAAAATATAAAAACAGGGTACCTGTGGTAGTTTTAGCCGTGTTGGTTTCCTGAGACAACAGCTTATCAAAGGCAACCTCTTCTTCGGCTGGGGGACAGTTCACGAAAACATTCTTGGTGCGGTTGTTGGTTTTGTAGATACCTACTAGATGGTGCGGCAGAGTGAACATGCTCTCAGACTCAGGAAGAGAGATGACGATGAATTGGGCGTTTTTCGCGCATTTCTATGACAATAAAAATTCAGACATGAACTTTTTACCAAAAGTCATTACATTTTAAAAGGGATTTGTGTAACCCGTTGATTTATGACTTTCTTGGTGGTGGGGGGGGGCAAGTTCGCCAAGCACTGCGACTTCAAGTCTATTGTGCTCTACCCCAGAAATGACACAGGCACAAGAGACACACAAAGAAAGAGACGACACAAACACATAGACAAGTAACAACATTTATTGACGGACGCAAACACCCATGCCTTTATCGGGATTCGAACCCGAACCCTTCAGCTCCAAAGGTTAGCTCTCTAACCGTTTGTGCTACCAGGTCGGCTTCTATTGACGAACACAAACATCCATGCCTTACAGGGATTCGAACCCGAACCCTTAAGCTCCAAAGGCTAGCTCCCTAACTGTTGTGCTACCAGGTTGGCTTGGTGTAACCCGTTACATTTTCAGGTAACGCTGTTTGATTTTCCAGAAAGTAACTGTAAACTTAGTTACTTCTAGCGGCAACGAAAAAAATTTTACTTTTCCGTTACTTCACACGGAGCTCATTAGTTGCAGAGTGGATTCTTGTGTATTTGGTTAGTATTAGTTTATCCTGTGTGCTATTGAAAAATATATTCAAGTACATTTCCAGAAAAATTCAAGGAATAGAAATTGCTGAAATCGTAAAATCGGAATAGATAAAGCGTTATAGCCGAACCTCAATTCTTTTAGTTGAAACTAAAACCTGTATAAAATCCGAAAACCCCAGCACAGTAAAAAAAAAATGTCTAATAAAAGCTTGACACAGATTTTTTTCATTCAAGCTTTTCTTGCCATCACAAGGTCACGACTCACGGACCCTTGATTAGAACCAATCGAACAAATATTCTGGTTGATCCAACTTAACCTGAACCGGAGCTACAAAAGTAATAAGACACTCTTCCGATAATGCAGAACTGGCAATCATTATGAGGCGTGTGACGTCAACGGTGGATTTCGTGAAAATTACTAGGCTGCAAAATAAGGGAATCGGAATAGTTGGATTGCACGGGGAGTTGGGTTAGCCGATATGTGAAGAGATCAAGGTGTAATCGAATCTTAATTAATCTTCAAATTTTAATTAAATTTTTCATCTTTATTACATCAGGGTTGCCAGTCAAATTTAGGGAAAAAATAGTCGCTTTAGTTGCCTGGAATTTCCAAAATAGTTGCAAAAATAGTCGCCTTATTATCAAAATAGTAGCAAAAATAGTTGCATTAAATTTAAATACTATATGCAAATCGAAACTTACGACTTATAATAATTATTTTTTTAAATTATCTTTGCAAAATTTATTATTTAACTTTTTCGGCATGAAATTCAACACATATTCAAGGAATTGAATTGGAAAATGTTCAAATGGTTCACTTTTTTAAGTTTTTGATTATGATAGTTGATAGATTTTTAAGCAAGGTTGATGTTAAAATTTATATCAACCTTAATGAGTAAACAGCAGTGCTAGGAAGTTGATAAGAAAATTTAGGAGCAATATGTGTGACTTAGGAGAAAATGTACATTATCTAGGAAAAAAACAAATTTTACTAAAAAAAATTTTATTTTAAAATTAATCTGCAATATTTGGATGTGTACTGGTATCCCACTGGAAGATTTTATTTTTTACGATCGCCTAAGTTTCGAGATTATAGAATCAGCAGAGTTTTGCGATTATAGAATCAGCAGAGTTTTGCGATTATAGAAGCATCAGAGTTTCGATAACTAAGTTTCAAAAAATTTTAGGAATCACCATTTACAAATTTTACAATAACCAGAGTTTCTTAATTTTAAGATCGCTGCAGTTGTAAGATTTTAAAACTTAATTTTTTTTTCAAGTTCAAGCTGATTATATTGTCGACGAGATTGTTGAAAATCACGATGAAAAAAGTTGGTATTAACTCTGTTCTGATAACCTAGTCTCCGTAACTTTGACTACATTTATTTTGTTGTCTCAAAATTGAAGGATTTGGTCGCATTTTGCGACTAGGCGACTGTACATTTCGAACCCTGCTAAACAGTAAACACCTAATGTGAATTTGATTTCCTTGACCAACTCAGAATGTTGTTTAACTTAAAAAAAATTACTGTTTGTTAAAATATTATGTCTTAATTCATCTTGGAATTACCGTAAATAATTTAATAATTAAAAAAGTATTTTTGCATTTTCAGTTTGATATTTTTTACTTTCTCCATCAAACACAAAACGTACAAGTTAACAAAAATATAAACAATTTCACTTTTTTATAAATATGAAAATATTATATCAGGTAGATATAATTTCTTTTCACTACTATGCACATAAATATAAACATCAATGTTGCATTTTAGCAATTGCCAAAAGTAAATAAAGTAATGTATTATTTAAAAAATAAGGAGTATTATTTAAACACAACTCTGATAAAAAAATTTCGCTATTGTAGTTTGATTTACAATGGTTAATACTCAGTAAAGTAGTTACAGGTCAAATTAATCAAACGTTAAAAAACATTTGAATTTTAAGTGTTTTTGTTAAATAATTTTTTTAATCAAAAGCGGACAAGAACTATCATAAAATTTTGAACAATCACTACATTGTGAGTTAAAGAGTAATGAAATAGCTTACTTGAAAGTTAATTTTATGACCTTTTTACTCCCTACAATTTTTTTTTTAATGCTCTTGAACTTGTGAATGAAAAGCTTATTGTACAATGAATTATTACACAGTTTATTTGGAAAGCTAATTTAATTATGCTACATTAATGTTTAATCAAATTATTTTAATTTGTTAAAAGAACATAATTTTAAGTTTTGCATGTATCTTGTCTATATGTACATAAAAGTTAGTGAAGTTTGCTTTTAAATATCTTTTACATAACTTTCAAATTCCCATTTAATAATTTTTCAAATAACTAAAAAGTTATAATGGTTTACACAAAACTTCTGAGATGTGCCAAGGTTCAACCAACAGATTAAAAATATAGATTCTTATTACCAGAAAACTACTTTATCCGCACGTAATCGCGCAAGTCTCTGATGATTCTACTATCCCAAACCAGAGGTGATCCTTCTGTCCCAAAACTCCTGCGATCCAACTGTCCGAAACTCCCGCGATCCAACTGTCCCGAAACTCCCGCGATCCAACTGTCCCGAAACTCCCGCGATCCAACTGTCCCAAAACTCCCGCGATCCAACTGTCCCGAAACTCCCGCGATCCTACTGTCCCGAAACTCCCGCGATCCTACTGTCCCGAAACTCCCGCGATCCTACTGTCCCGAAACTCCCGCGATCCTACTGTCCCGAAACTCCCGCGATCCTACTGTCCCGAAACTCCCGCGATCCTACTGTCCCGAAACTCCCGCGATCCTACTGTCCGAAACTCCCGCGATCCTACTGTCCCGAAACTCCCGCGATCCTACTGTCCCGAAACTCCCGCGATCCTACTGTCCCGAAACTCCCGCGATCCTACTGTCCCGGAACTCCCGCGATCCTACTGTCCCGGAACTCCCGCGATCCTACTGTCCCGGAACTCCCGCGATCCTACTGTCCCGGAACTCCCGCGATCCTACTGTCCCGAAACTCCAGCGATCCTACTGTCCCGAAACTCCACCGATCCTACTGTCCCGAAACTCAGCGATCCTACTGTCCCGAAATCCCAGCGATTCTACTGTCCCGAAACTCAAGCGATCCTTCTTTCCCAAAACTCAAGCAATCATACTGTCCTGAAACTCCCGCGATCCTACTATCCCGAAATTGCGGCGATCCTATACAGTCCCGAAAACTGGTTAGGCTATATTCTATATCCCGGCGATTTACGACCGAAGGATTTTGGCTATTCTGCGATTGCAAAAATGTGGCCTTCCGACGATTTTGAGGGGAATACCAAAATAAAGGATATCAAAGATCGCGCGGAAAAAATTTGAAATAGTCGCCCATCCTTGAAAAAAGTTGACAAAATGCTGAAAATAGTCGCTTTTGGCTTGATTTTGTCTAAAAAAGTAGCCAAAGTCGCCGGGGGTCGAAAATAGTAGCAAATAGTCTCCTTTTAGTCGCCACTGGCAACCCTGTTACATAAATTCATTATTTAAGCTTGTTTTTCATTGAAATTTAAGTTTAGTTTTCATTGATATGGACCGAGAAAGGTGGAGTTGAATCCTCGTCGCACTAGAGCTACACGAAAGCTATTGGCGATGTACTTAAAGCAATCAATTGAATTTTGTCTTTGATTATAAGGATTATTAAGAAATGTTGAGAAAAAATGCCTTTGTTATCTATAATCAATAGAAGTTAAGGATATTCCATAAATCACCACGCGCTTCATTTAGTGCGGTGTCGGCAAGGCAGCGAAAACGAAAGAGGATTAAAAAGTAGTAACTCAAATACTCAACGGTTGCTATGGTGATTATTGTCTTCGGATTAGAGTAGTAATAGTGAGATATTGACGATTAAGCTTATGTTTGGCGCGAAATGGCACCTTTGGAAATTTTCACTGATTTTTCAAAAAAATCACGACTTTTCCCTGATATCATGGTTCTGCCGCCACCCTGTATCGTCACAAAGTAGACGTAGACGTCACAAAGTCTCGAGATCTTGTCCGAACTCCGTGAAAAGTGCGGTGCTGATCCTAAAGTGACTTAAAAGATAGAAACTTAAATTTTTTTAAACATTTAAACAATTTTTTAGTCAAAAATAAAACCCGGAATTCCGCGTGAAGAATATTAAAAAAACCCGGAATTCCGGGGTACCCCCGGAAAAGTTTCACCCCTGTATTGACATGCCACTCAACTACTATTTTTTTTGTTGGATTACTTACACTGCAGGCAATTGCATTTGCTATTGATATTTTCAGTTTGGCTTTGCAATTTTTCGTATAACAAGAAATTTATAAAAAAATAACAGTAATTATTGACTTTTCGTATTAAGTAACTGTAAGAGTTACTTTTTCAAAGTAGCCCTCCAATCCCTGCATTTTATTTGTCATTGTACGGCTACTGAGTACTGATAGAGAGTAACAATGATAAAATCAAAACTCTTCAAAAGCCAATCTTTTAGTATTAAAAGCACTTTAAATACATTTTTTAAACACTCCACCACCAAGTTTAAGCACATTTCCCTATATAGATATTACGAACAAAAGGTATGAACAATAAAATTCACCTTAATGTAAGAGTCGATAATGTAGACGTTTCGGAAATCCAGGGGGGCCTCAATCTTATCCATTACAAAGAATGAGGTTGTCCTGTAGAAATGCAGGGCAAACACAAGTGACAAGGAGCTTAGGGTTTTCTCGACACCGGACAAATTACGGATGCTCTTCCATGTTTTCCTCCAGGGTCGAACACTAAAAGTGATACGTGTTGATTTTCAGTTACACAAGTTCAGATACATATCAAGTGATAAGTTTTTAGTTGTATATTAGGAATGTGACATAAAGATAAAAGAAATTTCACAGTTTGAAAAGGAAATTTCTGGGAAAACAAAACTTTATAGCCCAACATTGTTCTGTGTAATGATTTTGTTCGAGTAATTTTCAAGGCATCCAATCATAATGCCATGCCAATAACAATGAATTGAAGAGCTTAGTGGAAGAATGCGCTCAGTGAGATTTTTGAAAAAATTGAGATTTTTGTATCAATGAACATGCTACCCCCTCCTTTATTAAAGATGACAAGTTTCCCCCTTTTCATAAACTTTAAGTTAAGTATATTTTTTTTACCTTTTGTAAGCGCTGTTTTTAATGTATCTAAATACAAGCGAAAAACTTTAAAGCTCATTTTCTCGTTTTGACCTTTTTGTTATTTAGCATGTTCTTCCACTAAGCTCTTCAGTTGTTAATTCAATACAAGTTATCAGCAGAGTGCCAAACATTCTAGTGCACACCAAATCGGTCAAACATAACTTTTGGTTTGTTTGCCTTTTTTTTTGTTTATAAGCATGAGATGTTCATGCTTAATTATATGGTGTAAATAAACTTTTTTCTCAAGAGAAGACATCATAGACAATTAATATTTGAATAAACTTATTCACCTACATTAAAATACGCTTTTCTTGTAACTCTACCAAAAAATCCTACCTGAACTCGATCCCCTCCGAGAAGGGATCTACAGAATTCACCAGCTCCAACTCAGCATCCCCTCCGAGGGTCATCATCTGGTAGAGCTCCTTCACCTTGAGGGTGATGATGCTGAACCCTCGCAGGAACTCCTGCAGCCGCTGCCTGCGGAGAGCCTCGTAGTGGCTGCGGTAGCGGTCGCGCTCGGCCACGGTCGACTCAAGGTCCTGCAGCTTCCTTTTGTAGATCTCCTCCTGGAAAGTCAACGTGAGGTTATCATCTATTTTCTAAACGGGGCTGCCATGGCTGGGGAACTCAGTTGGTTAAGGCGTTCCGCGTTCGCCTTCAATGAGGAAGGTACCAAGGAAGGCTTGGGTCCAAGCATAGCAAAAATAACTACCAACCTATAAACGGCTCACATGCACCCAAAGATGTAAGACAACTAATATCCCGTATAGAGGGAGTGAACTTTATACAGGCATGAGTGTGCAGAAACATCAAAAAAGAGGAAACCTTAAATTTGTTAAAATACATGCATACGACAAATTAAATTATTAAATAAAGATATTAAAATTTATTATTGAACGATTGATATTTTAATTAAACAATAAAATAATAAAGGCAATTAAGTTTATAGGAATTGAATAACAAACATTTTAAAGAGTTTAACATTTTAATGCAGAAATTGTTTTTACATTACCAACAAGCAGAGTATTAAACAGATCTTTATCAATTATCAGTAAACCCCTATCCACTAATTATCAATTTAAACAGAAAAATAAGTAAAATCGAAAATTTCTGAAAATTAATGATTCACAAAATACCTCAAAGATTGGTAAATCACGAATTTCAGGTAGTCTGGAAAATTCCAAATTCTCAGAAATCGTTCAATTGTTATATTTCTGAAATCGGTAAATTGCGAATACCGTAAAAGTCGTCAAATCATGAACTTCGACCTTGAAACCAAATCATGAACATCGACCTTAACGACCTTGAAAATCCATAAATCCAAAACTAAACATCAGTAAAACAAAGAATTTTCGTAAATTTGCTAATACGAACCGCTAATTCTGAAACCCGTAATCCGGACACTATAATTTCGGCGATTTCCCGTTTTTTTTTAAAGCTTAAACTTGTCTAACAACAAAAACCCCAGTATAGGCCGAAGTAGAAAAAAATGCACACAAAAAAAACGTAAACAAAAAAAAATCAAGCTGTTCTTGTGATAACAAGGTCACAATACTCACGAATACTTGATCAAAGGGAAATATTCTGGTTGGGCCGATTGGCCTGAACTGGAGCTACAAAAGTAACGAGGCGCTCTTCCGATCACGCAGAGGCAAAAAAAAAAAACTATCATTAATTATGAGCCAATGCGACCTCATAGGTGGTTTTCGTGAAAATTACTAGGCAGCAAAATCTAAATCTGATCAGGTAGCATTATTGGATTGCATTGGCCGGTAAATATTTAAAGTCACAATCTTCAATTTTAATTAAACAACACCACTTAACATAAGATTCTCTTTTATATGAGATACTTTTTAAAATGTTAAAAAATAAGTTTATTTTTAAAATATTTAATTTAATATAATCTTTAATAATACTAACTTGAATTTAATATTTTACAGAATTAAACTTTTTGATTGATGAAAAACCTTTAAAAATCGGCGAATCAAATTTTTTCGAAAATTAATGATTCACTAAATCTCAAAATTGGTAAATTCCAAAATTTCAGGAAGTCAGGAAAATTGTAAATTCTCAGAAATCGTTGAATTGCGATCCTACAGAAATCGGCAAATCGCGAATGAACTTCGAAATTCACGTTTTGCGAACCATTTAAGCACGAAAAACTCTAAAATCCCGAAGATCTATCATCAGAAATTGCAATTAACGACTTCTTGAAAATCCATAAATTCCTAAATTATAAAATGTAAAATCAGTAAAATAGCGGAAATTGCGGATTTTCTGAAATTGGCTAATACAGTACAGAATGGCTAATCCAGACACCCATAATCCGGACACATTTAAATTTCGGGGATAGTCCAATTTTTTAACAAAAAGGGAAAAAAAGTAACTATCTTAAATCAAAAACCCCAGAATAAGCCGAAGTAGTAGAAAAATGCCGAAAAAATTTAAGACTTAAAACAAACGTAACAGACGTAACGAGACGTTCTTCCGATTACGCAAAAAAACTGTCAATCACTATGAGGCAATGCGACCTCATCGGTGGATTTGATTTCGTGAAAATTACTAGGCAGCAAAATAAGTAAATCAGGAAGCATTATTGGATTGTACTGGCCGGTAACTAATATTCGAAGTCATCTAATTTCTAGCCTCCGTAAGAAGCTTAACACGGCCAATTACGCCTGTAGTGGCAGCGTTTCCGATTTTGCGTGTTTTATATTAAAAAATAAATGACGCAGATTTTTTTAAAAAATAGATCATACGCCGATTTTGGCTCGAAATTTTTTTTAAAAAAAGCGGAAATAATCAAAATTTAGAAAACGCGGAAATCAGCGGAACCGCGGAAGAAACTCATGCCTGAATTTATATGTACTTCAGCCATTCATACCATTGTGTAACTCTAATGCAACAATAATTCATACAAACCAAAACCTTAAACCGGCTACTTTTTTTGGTTGATCAGGGCTTTTGCAGACTCGGATCATCTATGCAGCTCTCGCTACCAATTTTGATGCTCAGATTATTAATGAATCTGAGCTCTCTGTGGATAGTGAAGTATAAGGAGATTTAAATTACAGTATTGTAATGGAAAAAATTACCCAACTTTTACAGGTTTTCCAGATGGGTAGATGGGTATTTCTTTATTTTAAAAAAACTCATTAATAATTAAATTATTTGTTGGGAATTCTGAAGTTCCCCAGTTTTAAGCCCATATGGATTATATAAAATATTTATTTTTTTTTTTTTTTAATTTCAAAGACCTAAGCAACCTATAGCAAAATTTCAAAGACTTTAGCAACTTATTTTTGCAAATTAAAAACTGCTAATCAGTAAAAACATTCTAACCACAATAAAGTTCTTGCCATCCTGCATAACAATCTTACCTTTTTCTTAAATTCAGCGATGGATGACAGATCGACCTTCATATCCTTCATCTTGCTCTGGATTCGGCCCACTTCGTATTGCAAGGAGCTGGTGGCAACATCATCGAGCTCTTCCGGCGACAAAACTGGGAGCTCTGTTTCACCCTCCCCGATATCGTGGAGCTCCAGTTTCCAAATCTAGATTAGATAGAATTTTTTTTTACAAAAATCAGGAATAGTCTAAAAGTTTTGGTTACAGTAAGGAGCTATATTATGTATTTGTAAAAATATATTGAAAATGAACAGATTTTAATAAAAATCATTTTAAATAGAATTGGAGAAAAAAAAATCTACAACGAGTAGTCTTGTTTTAGATTAAAGTCAAATTGAATAGCACATTGGTTGGAGAACGCATTGCCCTATCATGACTGTACTACATAAGCATTTTTAAAATCTGGTCAATCTAGTCATCAGACTATAACAGATGTAATATGCACCAGCCTAGCTATTAATTTATATATGTTTCATGCAGATCTTTCTTAATATAAATCCAATGCTTTAACAAACTCACAGAAAGTAAGACACGAAATTATTACTTTTGATTCTTCGGTTTCCAAGGATTTATTG
>JAFNEN010001546.1:0-26991 GCA_019343175.1 Oedothorax gibbosus | reverse complement strand
TTGCGCATGCCCGGATAAAAAAAAAAACGGCCGCACTTTTCAGATCCGTCCCCATTGGAGCGAGACGGGCTGACATAAATGAAAAAAAAACCCCCCGAGCTTTTCCAAAACTAAAACCAAACAAACGAATTTCCCCAGAAGGAACAAAATTGAAAACTTTACTGCTAGAATTTTTGCTGTAGTTCCCTGTTATCCCCCAGGGAGGAGAGAGGGGTAGGAGGGCCCCATACCTGGCAGTAGCCCAAAAAAACCCCAACCGGCTTGCATTTGGGAGCATAATGGTTTCTTTTTTCAAATCGGTAATGCAGACGAAGAGGTGAAAGGGGGGATGTGAAAGATCGCTTGGTTTAATAATTGGTGGATCCATAAATGGTTTTTTTGGGAAAACCAAAAAACGTTTCAACCATTTTAAAAAGGGGAGCAAAAAATTTTTACCTTTTTTTTACATATATTTTATTGATGGGGGGTTTTTTGCTAAAAAAAAACGAAAAAAAAATGTTTTTCAAAATTAAAGTATCCCTTAAATATTAACGAAAAAAAGCATTCAGGATATATTTCTAAATTTTAAAGGGGCGATATTCAACAAAAAACACCTAAATTTTCACAATATTTTTAAAAATTAATTTAGAAAAAAATAGCTCTCTAACTTAAAATGAACTTAAATATGGTTATAAAAAAACCCTTTTTAGTTTATTAAAAAATCCATCTAAAATCACTTGCTCTACTTTTTGGATTATACTAAACAAAAAATAAAAAAAAAAAAATAGGAATGATCCATTGAAAAAGTTTTTTATGAACCAAATTAAATTTGCAGACTTCTGTTTATATTGACGCAAAAAAAAAAACCTTTCCTTTTGGCTCTAAAAAGAGTAATGTGAAGAATATCACATGGTGAATGTAAACAAATTACTAAAAAAATTTAACAAAAAAAAACCTTCAAAATTCTAAGGAATCGAAAAAAAAAAAAAAATTCAGTATTTCACAAGTGAAAAAAAAACAGAAAAAAAGCTTTATTGTTTTTTTATTTAGTTGTTTTTTAAATAGTTTGTAAAAAAATGCTTTAAAAAAACATCATTTCCCAATATTAAAAAAAAAAAACCCCCTCTTTATTTTGAGAGAAGGGTTTTAAATTTCCCCCTTAAAAAAATTAAAGGTTAAAGAGCTTTAAAATTATACTTTAAAAAAAAATGAAAAAAAGGGAATTGAGTTAAAAATTTTTAACCCAAAAAAAAATGATGACAAAATTAACCCCAAAATTTTTTAAAATACAAAAAAAAATTTTAAAATAAAAATTTTTTTTTTTTAAAGTTCATTATTCCTTTAAACATTAAGGGGTTTTTATCAATTCCCCCGTGCGAGATGTTGGAACAGGTAAGGAAGTGCCGGATGTCAAGCGAGTTAAAAAAGGGGGAAAGCTTGGGGTTTATCAAATCGTTTATAAATAAAAAAAAACCCATAAAGAAAAGCTGTTTTTGCTTATGGATACAAAAGGGTGCAAAAATAAACTGATTTTTTTTCTTTTAGTCCTTTAAATAATGGTTTTTTGTATACTTTTCCCCTTTAAAAACCCCCGCACCTTTTAAATATTTTTTGCTGAAATGATAAAATCTTATTTTTTAAATAACGATGAATTACTGCTCTTTTTAAAGGGAAAACCTAAATGTTTTTTGCATTGGTGCCAACCCCCCATATGGGCATTAAGATTTTTTAAACAATTTGTTCCCAATAAAATCAGCAATTTTGATTTGCAAAAATTTTTAATATCTTGCCTTTTTGTAATGATTTTTTCCCCCATTAAATTTAATTAGAGCAAATTTTAGTTCCGTTTTTGCAGATTATGAAAACACATAAAAAGTTCCCTCATCTAGTAGCAAAATATGGGGATAAAAACTATATAAAATTTAAAAAAAATTGCAATGTGGCATATAGGCCCAAAATTCACATGGCAACTCTTCTGCAAAAATTGCCGAAAAAAGTTTCATCAAAAATCTAAGTTGCCTCAATATTCAAATTTCTTGAAAGTGGGTTTTTTGCTAATTTTTGTATTGATGTCAAGTTTCGGTGTAACCCACCAATTATTCTGTTCTTTGGTGACCCTTACCTAAAAACCTGAGGGTTTTTTTGGTTTTTTTTTTTTTTGTCTCTCAAAATGCAAGAAAAAAAAAAAAAAAAAATCAGTTTTTTTAAATATTTTTGGGATGTCTTCCCCTTTAAACACAATACAAAAAAAAAAGGTTTAATGCCAAAGGGAAAGAAGAAAAAAAAAAAGAAAAAAAAAAAAACGGGATAATTTAAAAAAAGAGTTCTTTTTTTAAAAATTTAAATAGACTTCCTTTAAAAAAAAATCCAAACGAAGGATTTTTTAAAACTTATAAATGTTTGACGTGATGCAAAAGCTAAGTTTAACTTTCAAAAACTTTTTACCCTGAAATATGAAATCCACAATTTTCTTCGAAGATTTATTGTAAAATCCAAAGGCTACACAGGATTTTTTAAAATAATTTTCCTATAAACCAAAAAAATATATGTATATAAAATATAACAAAATAAAACAAAACCAAAAAATACCCCCCAAAACCAAATGTTTTTGAAACCAAGAGGCCAAGGCCCAAAAATTTTTTTATTTTTGATTTAAAATGGAATTACCCAAAAATTAAAAACCCAATGCACTTTTAATGTATAAAACTACAATCATGCTAATTCTGCAACTACATAGCTACAAAAAGACGTATTTTAATTTTTTTAAAAAAAATGAGTACAGTTTTAAAACATATTTTTTAAAATTCCCTTTTTTAATCAACAATTCCCAAAAACAGAAGGATTTATTATGACAGATTTAAAAATTTTTCCCACGGACCCCAAAAGCAAATTTTTAATTTAATAAAAGTGTATTTACCTGTAAAAGTAATACCGAATTTTATTTTCCCCAAGTTTTGGGGGTAACACCAAAGGCTACACAGGACTTTTGGAAAAATTTTATTAAAAACCAAAAAAAAAAAACCCAAAAAAACCAAACGTTATTAAAATCAACACAATGCAAATTTTTAAACCCCCCAACCCCACAATTGAATGTAAGAAACGGCAATCATAATAGGACATGCTATTTAATAGGAAGGACATGTCTATCTTTAATAACCCCTTTTTGAAAATTTTTGGTTTAAAAAAAATTTTTAAAAATTTAAAAAATAAAATTTTAAATCTTTTTTTTTCTCCATCTAACTAAAAAACAAAAAACCTGCACAGGGAGAACACCCCAGTTTTTCTATAAGAGTTTTTCCCCCAACAATGCACTGGGTTTTTTTATGCGAAAAAACCCCCCGGGAAAAATTTTCTGAGGGAAAAATTACTTCAATTCCTTAATATTAGGGGCCCCCTTCTCCGCCCCCCTCTCTCCTCCCGGGTTTTCCCCCCGTTTTCCACTAGCGAACTTAATCGGGGAAAAAGGGGCGGAGCCTAAAAAAACGTCATGCCCCTTGGGCTTTTTAATCCAGTTCCAACCCCGGATTAAGTTAAAAATCTAGTTCGGGAACACTTTTAATTTTTTAATCTGCTTAATTTTCTGTTTTTTACCTTTTTCTCGATTGAAAGCGTTTCGCGTTATATTTTTGTGAAAATTGTTGCATAAATCGTAAGTTTTTTATTCTCATTTATTTGAAGTTAGGGTTTAATATTGAATTATTGTGCTCGATTTTTGTTTTTATATTAATAAATTTTTGTAGCGTTCTACATGCCGTTTGTCAGCCGCCCCCCTTTCCTGCTGGTTAGGATGTTTATAAAAAATTTTAAATGATTTTTTTTTTTGAATCAACACATTTAGGGACTTTTTTTCTATAAATAAATTCCTAGAATGTGGTCGGCAAAAAATTTTGCGGCAGCAGAACGGCGATAAATAATTCCAACAGGTTAACCTTGCGATTGCGTTTAGGTTTTGTTTATGTTTAAAATAAAATTTCTTAGTCAATGTTAATCAGCAAAAAACTAACTGTTAATACTTAAAATCACTTTTGGGTGTTTTTTAATAGGCTAGAAGGAAAAAAGGCCAGAAAAGAAAAAAAAAAAAAAAATCACATCTTGTACAAATGTTGGAAAGAATTTGCTAGACGACCAAACAACCCATCCCGCATAAAATAGGAAAAAGTTGATTACCTCAGGCTATCTTGTTCTTGGCGAGATTTTCAATTGGCGGTGAATCAACGATCACTTATATGCCAAACTGTTTACATTTCTTATACCGCATTTCTTATATTGCATTCTCTCGGGGCCCGATTTAGAACGGAATCTCTTAAACCAAAGCTAAAAAATTATCGTATGGGTCTTGCCCCTTCGCCCCATGTGCTCCTCATGCAATGTTGAAAAAAACAGAAATATCATCTTGCATGTTCTCGGTTCGAAAAATAGAATTAAACTTTAGACAAGGAATCGGTTGTTTTCCACTTTATTTTCCTGGTTATTTGATTTTTCCAGCTATGATTTCGCACAGGCAAACGACCATTAGATTTATTGAAGCCATCATGAGAGTCTTTAGTTTTTAGTTTTCCTTTTTTGTCTCCTTTTAAAGCCAATAGGATCCGAGTAAGATCAATGCAATGAAGCAGCCAAGTCGGCGAGCATAGTCGCATAATATAATATTACACACTTATACGTGCATTTTTGATTTCCCTTTTTTTCGAAAAAAATTTTTTTTTGGGGGGTTTTTTGACAAATGAAGTTTGTTGGTCATTGGGGGATTCTAGATTAAGGGTTTTGAAGGAGTATTTGTTGGAAAAATGGGTTTTTTTCGTTTTGTGTGTGTTCCTGGCATAAGACGAAGGATTGACAAGGAGATTTTTCAATGAAGAAATCGTAAACTCGGGTTGTGTTTTGTTGTACATGCCAACAAACAATGCTAATCGAGATTTTGTTTCAGGGGGTCCTTTTGGAAGTATGAGTGTTTTTCGATGGAATATTCCGGTCAATCCCAGGTAAAGGTTGTTGTATCGGCTGTTATACCCTTTTGAAGAAGATTTTATGCCCCACCCACCCGTTATTATGTTCCAAACTTGATGCTCTAAATCAGAAAACAGTGATTAAATCAGTGAAAAACATAAAACACACAGTTCTCTTGTTCATGAAACTTGTTTATTGCAAGACTACTGTTATTTTTTTAAAAAGTGCTGAAAGGTGCTGTACCTCATTATGCAGTCATTTTACCCGGGGCACTTGCCCAATACAGATTGTGTAAATCTATGTAAATATAAAGTGCATGCCCAAACAACTTAGACAAAAAAACTACTTGTAGTGAAGAACTTTGCGAATTTTGAGGATTTAGATTTAAATGTGTCTTTCAAAATAAAGGGTTTACATTTATCAGCGACGCGTTTAAACCAATGGCATTAGAGGCCGGCCGCCTGTGGCCCCAAGATTGCGAGGGCCCCCGAATTTCAAAAAATTTAAAAAAAAATACCTATTACAACTGTTTGCATACAAACATAATAATTGACCGCCGAATGGTCGCTTTTTCGGTCTCCCCATTACCGAACTATACAATCTTCCCCCTTCTTTTTGTGTTGCTAGCGGCTTGCCCTTCTACACGTAATTTAAATAATATTCTCAAGTAAGTTATTTTTAATAATCTGTTATTGTCACAGTTGCTTTATATTCATTTTTGAATATGAATTGTGTTTCTATATTAAAACATTCTTCATTGAAATGTGTACTTTCATTAATTTTAAACGCTGTGCATTTTTTCAATGGTTGAATCCAAATTCGTAATCTTAATACAATATAAAATGAAAATGTTCCTAATAATCCTAATTCTTTCAAATATTTATATACTATCTGTCCACGGTTTGTTGGCCTCGGATTTGTTTGTAAACCAAAAAAAAAAAAAAACCAAAAACAATTTTATTGTAATAAAAATTACAAAATCTGTTTTTGACGGGAGATTTTAGACAATAGATATCCATTTTTGAAAATCGAACGCATTGTAACGGTACGGGAGAATCCCAATTTACAAACTGGTTCATCCTTCATCATGCTTTTATATTTCTACAAGTATTAAGATTTTTTAAGTTCTAATTTCTGTTGGGTTTTTTTTTGGGGGGAGGGGGGATGGGGGCCCCAAATTCGGAAGCCGCCTATGGCCCCAACATCCATAAACGCGTCACTGACATTTATTCTGTTAATACTCACAATATGTATAACCCACTCTTAAATGAAAACAGAGTTGCTGCCTGCGAGAAATTATGTGACAAGCTGTTAAAATTGATAAAAAATTCCGCGGTGCAAGATGTCTTTTTATGGAATATTTTGACTTCTTTAAATACATTAGCTTCAGTTTTGAGGGTATCGTTAATGCTGATTACTTAAAATCTAACATGTTATTCCCTATTCCAAAGTTCCTCCAAATTAAAAACTAGTACCTCATCTAATTTATTTAAAACAAGCAAGCGCCGACAAAAAATATGTTCTAAAAAGAGAAAAATAAGTTTAGGTAATTCTCCATCTAAGCGCATCAAAATTTGTGACGATTCCTTTCACATCCGATTTAAATTCCGATTCCGTCCCAAACCACTATTGGTGGTCACTCTTTAACTTTCCTGGGATTGATACATCTGTAAGTGATGAAGAGGAAAAAGAGTTAAAATTATATCTAATAATGATTTGTCCGAGGTTGGTTGTATGACGAAATTGTCGATGCTTTCTTTCATATTCTATGTGAAAAGTCGGGTAGCATTCAAGCTATATACGCTCTACAGTTGCCCAGACAATGTCAAACTTGTGTTTTATCCCGGTAGACTCTTTATGACTATTCAAATTTACTGATTCCTATTTGTGTTGGTAATTTGCATTGGATTTTAGTTAAGGTTGATAAAAATACAGAAACACTTGATGTTTATGATCCACAAAAGAATGATTCAAAGTGGAAATTAGATTAATTTAATTAGAAATTTAAAATCTTATATTTAAAATAGACTTCCAGGTAAATTGTCCTTTGCATTGTTTACAGCAAGATAGCATCAGTTGTGAAGTGTTTGTGTGTACTATGCTCTTAATTTGTCCATAACTATGATACAAGTTTAGCATTTAATATTTAAAATTTTGGATGCCAACTTTCCAACTTTTATTGCCTAAGCCAAGAAAAGAAATCTAAACGTCAGTTTAGCAATCATACTTTTGTTTAGGAGACGTGGCTAACATGACTAAATGATGCTCATTTTTGTGTGTCATTTATTGATATCAATTATGGGTGTTTTTTTGGTTTATTACTCTACTGATCAAGAAATGATGAACCAAATTAAGACTAAATAACTCTGATGGTACTACTTCAAGAACAATTCTGTGTCCAAATTTGTATTTAAATAAATCTTGTTCAATAAACAGCATTTCATTTTTGGATGTGTTTGCTTTTATATTGTTGCTTTTAACTTGATTTTAAAAATATACTAAAATTTATGTAATGATGAATGTTTGATTTTAGAAAAAAATTAATTTGATAATTTTTTACAAAGTTTGGGAACCATTTGATGTATTGTATGTCCCTCTGAGGGATAAACAAATTAGTGAAGTGTAAATTCGTTTTCAATGCATGAGATTTAAATTAAGTTTTAACCAAAAAATTTAATTTCTTAAATATTTTTTAAAAAATTATATTTCTATAGTAGATGGTTATAAATGCTCCTCCATGCTTTCAATTTTAAAATTAAATAAAGTTATTCAATTTATAATTTTTTAAAAAAAATTATGTGTGTTGCTGGAAAACCAGACAGTTAGGTGACGGGTTTATACGTCTGTATCCCTCAGAGGTATATCTATGGCCTATGCAGTCTTGTAGCTATTTTGAAGGCACTTGTAATATAAATATCTTTATGAACAGTAAATTATAAAAACCCATTTAATTTGATCATTTTAATCGAAATTGTGTTTTGAAAAAAAAAACACTCAAAGATTTTGATTTTCTCTCGGAACAAATGAAGTTAATTGTTGAAATAAGTTTCTTTATTGCGTTAGATATATTTTAATTAACTATATTCACTTCTTCCTACAGTCAGGGTTTCTGCAGGTACTGACTAATTTTCATAGACTTTTTTAAATGCAATATCATCTTTATATTGTAACAAAAATTAGAACTTTAGCTATCATAGGCAGCGTAAAGCACAAATAATTTAATTAAATATTAGTTAATTAGGTGATTTTGCATTAGACACATTGAATCTTTGAATGATGCAATTTGTAAATATAAACAAAACGCTACTCTCGAAACCCCCCCAAAAAACACATTTTGAAAAATTCTGGGTTCGAGACTACTGGATCAAAGTTTGCTAGTGGAAACGGCACTTTTTCCGAACTGGATCAAATTTAAGCTAGCTTAAGTTGATCTGGATTAAACTCGCTAGTGGAAACGGGCCTTTACTGTAGAACTGGGAACCTGCCCACTCTCTGTGCTGATCCGACAATACCTGAGGCAGGACTGTAAGAGGGGCAGATTTAGCATGCATGTGCACAACCGAAGTAAAATATCTTTTGAATAAAAATATTTTAATGGTATAAGTAGTTTAACAGGATAACCAAGTTATAAAAAAAATAATTTAAATATTTGATAAAAAATCACGGACAGGCAGACAGACAGGCAAACAGACGGACTGAACGATTATACCTTCCACTTTTTACGTTATAAACGTAGTGTTGAAGCTAAAATAGAACTCAAGCAGCCGATGAAAACAACCAATGAAATCCCAGGAAATGGAAATTTGAAAACAGTTCCATTACACCATATGAAACCTCATTCAATTTTTTTTTAAATTGAAACAAATCGATTAAATTAGAACCTAAACAAACGTAAGGTAAGGTAATCGTTTCCGGCTGCCTATTTCTAGCCTCCTTCAGGAGCTTTAACACAGCCAATACCGCCTCGTATTTTAGAACCCTGGTCAAGTGACGAGGTCGACACCTGAGCGGGCACCCAACGTAACTTCGAGCGACATAAACAAACGTAATTCCAGAAGGAACAAAAGTGAAAACTTTACTGCTAATACTGTTGCCACTCCTGACGGGTAACCTGCCAGAATCTGCCCACTCTCTGTGCTGATCCGACAATACCTGAGGCAGGACTGTAAGAGGGGCAGATTTAGCATGCATGTGCACAACCGAAGTAAAATATCTTTTGAATAAAAATATTTTAATGGTATAAGTAGTTTAACAGGATAACCAAGTTATAAAAAAATTAATTTAAATATTTGATAAAAAATTTTAAGTATTCCTTAGTTACTAATAATTAACTGTTAACCGTATGAACAACAATATTTGTTGAATGGTTTTTTGGTTTTTACCACATGTTAATTTCGCTCCGTTTTTAAACATTTATTTTCACATCTGCAGATATTTCAACTGAAATAACTTTTTATTTTCTTTCGTTTAATTATTTAATATTATATATTTTATACTTTTCGATGGATATTTACTCAGAAGAGTACTTATTAAACATAAATTTATATGAATATCTAGGTTGCGATCGGGCTGCTTCAATCCATGCGGTAAAATTTTAAAAATCTGTTATATTCCATATTGATATTTCCTTGAAAAATTTCTGTAATTATTTCATGTTATTTATTAAAAGATTTATAACTTTTTTAATGTTTTATAGATCAGAAAACTCTTTCGGAAATTGGCTTTAACTTGCCATCCTGATAAACACCCGAATGACCCTAATGCCGGTAAGTTTTGTCCTCTTTGAAAATAAATAATAAAACTTATTTATTTTGTTTCATTTAAGAACGGTTTTCTATTTGTTAACTAATCAAGAGGACCAAGGAGTATAAGTTTTCACGTGTTATTAAATTTCCTGTTTTAAAGTTATTTTTTTTTTAGTAAATGTCATAATTTCTATTCAAAATAGCTTAATAGCCGAAATTGCGGTTCATGGAAGTAAAAAGGTTAAGCAGTTAAATATGTAATGTTCAGTAACTTTCTTAGGCCAATCATGTAAAGTCTTGATTGATCTGTGCATATGTATTTTGTTGTTTTAACATCTAAAGTTATATAACCCTATAGAATTTTAATGTTGGTGTGGATAACTAACTTTTAATTTTGTTTAGAGATTCAATATATTCTTTTGAAACTTTTTTACTTATGAATTTTTTTAATGTCAGGCTTATCTTACTGCATGTTTATATTGCTTCGCTATAAACTTTTTGGTAATTGGAATAGCTCTTTATGTTATAACTTTAATTATAACAATAGACAATCAAAGTATTATTTAGCTGTTTCATCGCCCTGAAGTAATCTAGAATTTTGTATGCTAGTCGTATTATCAAAAACTGAATCTTTCAAGTTTTTGAATGCAGTTGTTGAATTTTTAACTGATAAAGATAAAAGGGTAAGAATTGTATTTCCTTATCATCTATGAAATATATGAAAACTGCATCTTTTATATGTTTAATGTTTCATTATTTAAACAGGGTCTAAACCCATTGGCAATAGCATTTAAACTGATATATGGTTGATCTATTATTAAGTATTAATAGGTTTTTAATTTAACCACCTTTTTATATCTGATAATTCAAGATGACATACCTTATGTTGTTGTTTTCTTTGTCTTTAGTTATATAATTTTTTTTAAATAATACACTTCTCATCCATTTCAGTAGTCATAAACGTGGGTTAATTTGTGAAGATTTGAGTTCTACAACTTATTGTACTTTGTAGTGTTTTATGTGCAGTAAACAGGCATGAAAGTTTTCCGCCTTTCAGCGGAAATCCGCCTTTTTTAATCTCATTTTGGCTGATCCTGAGATCGATGCAAAACCGTTGAGAAATTGTGACCCATATATATATGGGGGGGTCTAAGATAAAACAAGGCGAGACAAAACAACACACTACGAGACGTCAATGTTTGGTTGACCGATCCGTCTTGAACTATAAAAATAACGGAATCTATTGCCATTTCGTCGCAAAAATTACGAGGCATCGGGGTCTGGTTTGGTTCACTGATCCTTGAACTATAAAAATAAGACTACGATTTTACCTCAAAATAAGCACAAATTACGAGGTGTTGAAGTTTGATTGGTAGGTCTGTTTGAACTTAAAACTATAAAAATAAAGAGTCTCTACTAGTGCGATTTCGCTGCGAACTAGTAAATATTATGATTCGTATAAGTTTTTTTGGTTCAATGATCCGTCTTGAACCAAAACTATATTGTAAAAATAACTAGACGTAACTGCAATTATGCTAAGAATTGGAAAATATTTCAAATGCGATCATCGTAACACGTCTCTGAATAAACTCAGTTACGATCTCATTTAATTTGAGTTCGAAATATTATTATTTTTTCTTATAAAAAAGCATTGGCTTCCATCGTTATACCGATATTTTTAAAAGCCGATAAACCGATTTCTCACTAAGTTAACTTCGGAGTCCGATGGCTAATTTTTTGAACAAGTGGTGCATTTTTGAAACCAGGGTCCGATTAAAGCGGTATTGCATCACAATTTGCGATGCAAATTCACTGAAACAGCGATACAAATAGTCCACCGATTCGCTAGAATTGCGATGCATTTTTTATAGCGATTGTTAATTTTTTCTTTGCGCCGTAATTAGGTGAAACTAAACTTAAATTTTAATAAACAATAAGTTCAAATAACAGATTCTTATAATGAAGATACAAATTTTAATTAAAATGTAAAGATGAATTAAGATTAGATTATACTAAGTTTTCTTTAAATCTCGACCAGCCATTGCAATCTCCCATTAGAAGAGGAGTCAGATAAAGCTTCCGGATTTACTTATTTTGCTGCCTAGTAATTTTCACCTACCGATGGCGTCACATTGCGTCAGAATGATTGACAGTTCTCTGGCTCTGTTTGATCGGAAGAGTGTCTCGTTACTTTTGTAGCTCCAGTTTAGGCCAAGTCGAGCAACCAGAATATTTTCTTCTGATCAAGTGTCTGACTCGGTGTCCGTGAGTCGTGATCACAGGAACGGCTCTAATTAAAAAATACTTTCTGTTTACGTTTGAACTTTTTTCTACTTCGGCCTATACTGTGGTTTCTGATTTTAGACAATTTTTATTTTTAAAAGAAATGGAGTGTCCACTTATAGAAACTTTATATATTCAGGTTGTTAGTGAATTTCGAGTCCTTGAATTTTTTTTTTGGAAAAGTGTTTGAATTTTTTTTTACTTTGTATGAACCATGTTAATAAGGATATGTATTGAAAGACCAAAAGTTGGGGATTTCAATCCCAAAGAGGTAGTCAAGAAAGTTTTGAATTTTTTTTATATAAATAGAACCATGCTTGCAACGTAATGGGATGATCTAAACTCTTAAATGGTAATTGTGTTATGATTTTACATTTATCTAGTAAGAGTAATTCATTAGTTATCAGGTTTTTTTTTATTAAATATGATTTAATATGGCATCGATATACAGTTTTAAAGTAAAACTAAATTACATTATTTAAGCATTATTTTATATGTGTGTATTTTATAGGAACTAATATGACTAAATTTCTAATTGGTTTTACGTCGTTACGCCGATAGTGCAAAAAAATTGAATTCAGTGTTCAGCCTTTTTGATTAGTTTGCACTTTCATGCCTGAGTAAAATTTCTTTGTAACAAAAATCATTGCAGCGAAATATCCAGTATAACAAAATAAATCAGCAGTCCCGTTTGAAATCCCATAAGAATAACGGTTTGAAATTTCCATTTTAACGAAATAACTAAAGCTCAAGGTTTTATTAGAACGAAGGATTTTTTCCTACCGGCAACTTTGCTTTTTTCTGTTTCTGCGGTTTTAAAAAGATACCAGAGAGGTTTAAAACGGGTTGGTTTTTCATTGTTGTCACATGGAAGGGGGAGATCACCGTACCTCTATTCTTTTGCTAATCCTAATCCCAAAATAGCTATTCAATGGGTCAAACCCAAACATTTGTAGTGACTAGTACAATTCCCTTTAGAATTCTCTAATGATAGCCTGTCATTATGACACTTTGAGATTCTGGTATTCCTGGGAATTTGAAAGCATGTGTGCGTGGAATTTACTTGTATTGTTATCACAACAGAAGTCTTAAAAGAATGAAAAAGACAGTTGACTTTGCTGTCACAGAAAGTTATACCTTGAAGCTTGAACCAGGGCTCGAAAGACCTCCCGTCCTTGGCGGTCGTAAATTCCCCGAGGACAACTAATTACTCGATCCCTACGTCTTGTGGACGGCCATTTCCCCATTAATGTTTGTGATTTTCATTTTAAATTTTTGTTATCTTACAAGAGTCTAGATCTCACTTCTAAAATGACCTTTTAATCTATAAATCCTGTTGATTTCTTCATTAGACCAAATGCTCATGCTCACGTAATCGGTAAACAAAAACTTGCTTTTGGACTTGTAACAACAAAGGAATTAACAATTACTTACAAAACGCATTATGCACTGGTCTTGAACAAGGAAGGAGCATTAAACGCAATTATGAACATCAACCTAACTGGGAAAACCCCTTTCACATTTCTGTGCAGAAACCTCTGTAAATCATTGCCTTGATTGTGGAACTGGCAAACGCCATATTTGATTCATTAAAAAAAAAACGTAGTAACCTTGGATATATTGACATTCCAGCTGGGGAGTCGGATGGTTCTATCTCGCCCATGTTAATTTCCTAACTTAAGAACATTTTTCTCAGGAACTGTATAAGATATCATTATGAACTTTTTTATATTTTGTTCCTTACATATAGCCCTTTGATTTAAACTGCGGATATTTCATAGTATGGAATTTTTTCTAACGCTCTGATAATCAGCACAGCTTCGGATAATTGGAGTTCTACTGTAGCTATTAATGACTGTTTAGAAACTTGGGGTTTAAGCCATAACTCCTCGTAATATCTACTAGTTGGCAGTGTAATCGGCATAGGATCAGGGTTCAATTTCTTTCTTAGTTCAGGACAGATCAGTCAACCAAATTTCAGGTTCTTTGTTAGTTTAAAAAATTACGATGGCCTGTGACTTCATCGCTACTTAGGATTTTTGGTGCCTTATAGAACATCATCGGTAACAGTCCGGATAATGCTAAAATATAATCAGGTTAGCCTTATGTGGTTAGCGAAAATGCTTACACAAATAATTAAAATATATATATATTTATTATGAGTAACAATAGAAAAATCCGGCGTGGTGGATTTCAGTTCCATACACGATGATATGCATTCACATTATTTAGCCATATGTCTAGTCAGTTGGCTAATAGCAAACAGATGCTCGGTTTATAAAAAAGAACACTGAAAGTTAGTGGTCGCTGTGGTTTAGTTTTGGAGTCAGTGAAGCGAGACAAGGGGAAATTGTACCGGAGGCGAACTCCTCTGGTCTAGATTAGCGACGGTCCGAAAAAGCTGCTGATAGGAAGGAGGCTGACATCCCCTCCCCCCCTCAGGGATGATGGATGTGCTTAAAACTTGCTCCAGTCCACGTGCATTGCTTTGAAACCAGGAATTGGACGTACTGGGGTTTTGGTGTAGGATTAAAAAAAAACAAAAAAACATCGGCCTACATCGGCTGGCCGATGTTTTTTTAGGCCGATGGCCGATTTTTTTCACTAAATTACCATCGGCGGCCGATGGTAAAATTTTCAAACAATCGGCGCCGATGCATCGGCCAGGCCGATGCATCGGTCTATCCCTAGATAATCCCAATTCGTGAGTATATACTTATAGTAATTGATGTATTATTGTCCTAATAAGAAAAATTAATAGTGTTGTCTTCCCCTTTTCTCTTTATTTTCCTTTTTTTTTTGTGTGTGTGAGTAATAATATTTATATAGATAGTCTCTTGCTAATGTCTTTACCAGGAATCCCTCTCGTTATTAACGTTAATTTATTGGTTGAGATATTTTTTTCAATATTGTCCTCGGTATCCAAATGTCGCGAGCAAGTTGACACCATTGGAAACAAGAAAAAAAAATTCAAATTAAAATTGAAATATTTTAATATCAAATTCATCCAGGCTGATCAGACCTAAATCAATCCAATTTCTGTAACTTCCATTTCGTCTAACCATTTACTGTAATAATCTGCCTTTCCCAATTTTCTATGCACTCTAAATGTGACTTATTGATAAAATTTTACTTTCTGTGTGAAAACTTTTGAAATTCCCTTAATGATTTATCTGAATGCCTATAATCTATCGAAATTTCTGCAAGCCAAGATGGCGGCGAGGACGCCAAATTCTACTCCTTTTGCGTTGTTGGTAGAATCCTACCTTGGACACAACTGCTAGAATTCAGCCTGTAGCTCCACCCCTTTTCTGAATATCTAATGCTATCCATTGCCCTTAGCCTTCTTATGCGAATTTAGCCCTTATCAATTTTTGTTCTTATATATTACTTTATTTCTGAATTTTATATGTTTTATAAAAAAAAAATTATTATTTTGATTTGTAAAAAAAAAACTATTCCCTTATCGTTATATTTACTCCTTTTTTAGCAAAATCGTCTTATGTTAGATTTCCATTAATATTTTGCTCCTTCTTTTATCCGCTAATATAATTTACTCAACGTGTTTATTCATTGATGCTATAAAGATATAATCCATTGCATTAGAAGATTAATATTTCACATTTTTGATTCGTAAATTTTTTTTTTTGTTCTTTGTTATTGTTGACCCTCATGATGCAGAATTTGATGTGTTTTTTCCCTTAGTTTCAGTTATATCCTAATACTATCTGTATTCTCCGTTACTAAACGAATCCCCTTCTTCCTTTGTTTTGCTCGGTAGATTTTCGTTATCTAATGGATTTTGATAGAAGTGTAGGAAGAGGACGTTCGCGACATTCTCCCAACTTAACCGATGATCAAAAACTTGCCGCCCTTACGCCTGTTCGACAGCCCCGCACAGTCCGTCAGCCCCGCACAGTCTGCCTCGCGGGGCTCCTAGCCTCCGTCCGGTTTTGGGGACCCCAGGGTCAGGGAGGACCCAGCCGAGCACTGCCGGCTTCCCAGAGAGCCCCACACCCCGATCCTGAGACCGATAACAATTAGGTAACACTCCAAATTCGTTATTTAAGTCTTCCCATATGTTAAATTTTTTTTTCGAGTATATCGATTCAACTTATCTTAATTAACTTATGTTTGCATTTTCTGCTTGATTTAATTCACTCGTCAATCATGTCTGTTATTAACTTATTTATTTATTTTTATTAGAAAAATCATACATACATATATATTTGTTATGAGACCATTCAATGATGCTTATTTAAATATATTTTTTTTTCGTTTAGCCATAAAATTTTATGCTACACATATAATTTAATTAGTGTATGTATTTATCACTTATAACAAAGACATTTTATAAATTAAATCCATTGTGAACATTATTATTTGTGTTTTAATCTTTACAATTTAACCATTATTACTATTAATACTCCGATTTTTAATTTGTATAATCTATGTCTCTAATGGAGAGAATGATTGTTCGACATTTATATTTATTTTATTTATGTGACATATTTTGAACTTTACTCGCAATATTTATTATTATTTTTTTTTCTTGAAACACGTTATCTATTTAACCCTTAACCATTATGTGTTGACATGTTATTATATTATTATAGATTTTCGCTGATAATTGTTTAATTCCATTTTTATAGATGTATCTCAT
Organism: Oedothorax gibbosus; assembly: GCA_019343175.1. Taxonomy (NCBI): domain Eukaryota; kingdom Metazoa; phylum Arthropoda; class Arachnida; order Araneae; family Linyphiidae; genus Oedothorax; species Oedothorax gibbosus. Next base: position 10,374 of record JAFNEN010001546.1, on the reverse strand, counting down.
GTTATCATTATTCATAATTATTCCCGATATTAATATTTTTGTTCGAATTTTTAATTATTTCCTATTTACATTATTGCATGACACTTTGAGTTTAATTATTAATTCTCTTGTCCCTTCGCTCATTTTAACATATATATTTTTTTGATGTTTTAAGCCTTTATCTATTTTTTTTTTTTTTTCTGATTAACAAAATTATCATTTCTTCCAATTGTACCTGTTACCATTAAATTTTTTCTTATTATTCCCTTAATGCCTCGGTTAAGGTGTCTAACCATTTTACTAAAATCGGTTGTTCGGAATTCCTAACGGTGGGCAAATTCGCTGGAATGGCCCTATTTCTCAAATTATAACGCGCCTCTGGATGTGGCGCTGACGTTGGGGTTTCAATGTTTATTTTTGGGGTGGAAGTTGTAATTGTTTCAACATCATAGATTTCTGTACTCTGCGAGTCCGACAGGGAATCGTTTTGCACGCCTACAGCAGGTGATGGGGTTCGAACCACGGCTGGTGCCCCTCTCGTCTGCTGTAAGTACCAATTAATTGCAAATTCACTCTCATCCTCCTCTTCGCTATCCATGTGGAATCTAGGCACTGGTTTTATTTTCTGCATTTCTTCGTTATGTAATTCTTTGACAATTGTTTTATCCGAATTTTCAGTTCGTATCTGATTATCCTGAACCGGAATTAATCTTTCGGCATGAACCTTTTGGGGTTTTGCTTTAGCATTATTGAGTTCAATTATAGTATAATTGACACTATTGTGTCGTTCCAAAATTCGATAAGGACCTTTAAACGTTTTTTTCTTCGGTAATCCGGATTTTGGTAAGTTTGGGAAAAATAAGTAAACCGATTGGCCAACCTCAAAATTTCTGAGTTTTGCGTTCCGGTTATAATAGATCTCCTGCTTTTGTGATGCCAATTCAATATCTTCTTTAACTTTTTTGTAAACATCCCTCATTTGCGCGATTTTCCCATCCATAAAAGACTGATAATCGTTTTCTGTTCTTTTAATTTGCGTTTCTGATAGAAAATGCGGCATTTTTAAATCCATTCCATATATTATGTACGAAGGTTTCAAATGTATCGTTGAATGAATCGTATTGTTGTAAAAATAACAATACAGTTGTAAGTACTCATCCCATTGACCATACTGAGAAGACCATATTGATATGACTCGCTTTAAGCTTGAATGTACTCTTTCGTTTCGTGCATTTGTAGCGGGATGATAGGCGGTAGTGTTGAGTTTTATTATACCTAATTTTTTTGCTACTTCTATAAATAATGATGAAGTGAAATTCGTTCCTTTATCCGTGAGTAATCGTTCCGGAATGCCATATTTTGTTACGAAATCTAAAAGTTTCTCGGCTGTATCTTTTGCGGTCTGGTTTTTCATCGGATAGATGACCAGAAATTTAGAGAAGTGGTCCACAATTGTTAATATATATTTATGACCCTTATTGGTCTCCGAAAGTGGTCCGACAAAGTCCATAGAAATCATTTCGAAGGGCTTTGAAGGTGTAAAGTTTCGCATAATTGGAACATTGGCCATTCTATTTGGGGAACGAAATTCCGTGCAATAGTGGCATGATTTTATAAATACTTCCACATCTGTATATCAGGGTTGCCAGTGGCGACTAAAAGGAGACTATTTGCTACTATTTTCGACCCCCGGCGACTATGGCTACTTTTTTAGACAAAATCAAGCCAAAAGCGACTATTTTCAGCATTTTGTCAACTATTTTCAAGGATGGGCGACTATTTCAAATTTTTTCCGCGCGATCTTTGATATCCTTTATTTTGGTATTACCCCCCTTGAAATAGTCAAAATCCTTCGGTCGTAAAATCGCCGGAGTTTCGCGATATCGATCGGCGGAATATAGAATAGCCTAACCAATTTTCGGGATTGTAGGATCGCGGGAGTTTCGGGACTGTTGGATCGCGGGAGTTTCGGGATAGTTGGATCGCGGGAGTTTCGGGATAGTTGGATCGCGGGAGTTTAGGGACAGTTGGATCGCCGGAGTTTAGGGACAGTTGGATCGCCGGAGTTTCGGAACAGTAGGATAACCGGAGTTTCGGGACAGTAGGATCGCCGGAGTTTCGGGACAGTAGGATCGCCGGAGTTTCGGAACAGTAGGATCGCCGGAGTATCGGGACAGTTGGATCGCGGGAGTATCGGGACAGTAGGATCGCCGGAGTTTCGGGACAGTTGGATCGCGGGAGTTTCGGGACAGTTGGATCGCGGGAGTTTCGGGACAGTTGGATCGCGGGAGTTTCGGAACAGATGGATCGCGGGAGTTTCGGATCAGTTGGATCGCGGCAGTTTCGGAACAGTTGGATCGCCGGAGTTTCGGGACAGTAGGATCGCCGGAGTTTCGATATATTTGGATCGCCGGAGTATCGGGACAGTAGGATCGCCGGAGTATCGGGACAGTAGGATCGCCGGAGTATCGGGACAGTAGGATCGCCGGAGTATCGGGACAGTAGGATCGCCGGAGTATCGGGACAGTAGGATCGCCGGAGTATCGGGACAGTAGGATCGCGGGAGTTTCGGGACAGTAGGATCGCGGGAGTTTCGGGACAGTAGGATCGCGGGAGTTTCGGGACAGTAGGATCGCGGGAGTTTTGGGACAGTAGGATCGCCGGAGTTTCGGGACAGTAGGATCGCCGGAGTTTCGGGACAGTAGGATCGCCGGAGTTTCGGGACATTAGGATCGCGAGAGTTTAGGGACAGTTGGATCGCGAGAGTTTTGGGATAGTGGAATCGTCAGAGACGTGCGATTACGTGCGGATAAAGTAGTTTTTTTGGTAATAAGAAGCTATATTTTTAATCTGTTGGTTGAACCTTGGCACATCTCAGAAGTTTTGTGTAAACCATTATAACTTTTAATTATTCAAAAAATTATTAAATGTGAATTTGAAAGTTATGTAAAAGATATTTACAAGCAAACTTCACTAACTTTTATGTACATATAGACAAGATACATGCAAAACTTAAAACTATGTTCTATTAACTAATTAAAATAATTTGATTAAACATTAATGTAGCATAATTAGCTTGCTGAATAAACTGTGTAATACTTCATTGTACAATAAGCTTTTCATTCACAAGTTCAAGAGGCTTAAAAAAATATTCTAGGGAGTAAAAAGACTTAAAAGGTCATAAAATTAACTTGCAAATAAGCTATTTCATTACTCTTTAAGTCTTTAACTCACATTGTAGTGATAGTTCAAAATTTTATGATAGTTCTTGTTCCGTTTGATTAAAAAAATAAATTAACAAAAACACTTAAAATTCAAATGTTTTTTAACGTTTGATTAATTTGACCTGCAACTACACTACTTTATTGAGTAAACTATTGTAAATCAAACTACAATAGCAAAATTTTTTTTATCAGAGTTGTGTTTAAATAATACTCTTTTTTTTTAATAATACATTACTTTATTGACTTTTGGAAATTGCTAAAATGCTACTTTGGTGTTTATATTCTGTGCATAGTAGTGAAAAGAAATATCTACCTGATATAATATTTTCATATTTATAAAAGAGTGAAAATGTCTTATTTTTGTTAACTTGTGTGTTTTGTGTTTGATGGATAAAGTAAAAAAAAATCAAACTAAAAATGCAAAAATGCTTTTTTAATTATTCAATTATTTAAGGTAATTCCAAGATGAATTAAGACATAATATTTTAACAAACAGTTCTGTTTTTAAGGGAAACAACATTCTGAGTTGGTCAAGGAAATCAAATTTAGATTAGGTGTTTATACTGTTTAGCAGGGTTCGAAATTTACAGTCGCCTAGTCGCAAAATGCGATCTATTCCTTCAATTTTGAGACAACAAAATAAATGTAGTCAAAGTTACGGAGATTAGGTTATCAGAACAGAGTTAATACCAACTTTTTTCATCGTGATTTTCAACAATCTAATAATCAGCTTGAACTCGAAAAAAATTAAGTCTTAAAATCAACTGCAGGCGATTTTAAAATTAAGAAATTGTAAAATTTGTAAATGGTGATTCCTAAAAAATTTTTAGACTTAGTTATCAAAACTTTGATGCTTCTATAATCGCAAAACTCTAGTAATTCTATAATCTCGAAACTTAGGTGATCGTAAAAATAAAATCTTCCAGTGAGATACAGTAGACATCCAGATATTGCAGATTAATTTTAAAAGAAAAAATTTTTTAGTAAAAAATATTTTTTCCTCAATAATGGTCCTAGATAATATACATTTGCTCCTAAGTCACACATATTGTTCCTAAATTTTCTTATCAAATTCCTAGCACTGCTGTTTACTCATTTAAGTTGATATAAATTTTAACATCAACCTTGCTTAAAATCTATCAACTATCATAATCAAAAACTTGAACTTGAAAAAAAGAGAACCATTTAAACATTTTCCAATTCAATTCCTTGAATATTTGTTGAATTTCATGCCGAAAAAGTTTACCCATCAAAGTTAAATAATAAACTTTGCAAAGAGAATTTTAAAAAAGTAATAAAAATAAGTCTTAAGTTTCGATATTGCATATAGTATTTAAATTAGATGCAACTATTTTTGCTACTATTTTGATAATAAGGAGACTATTTTTGCAACTATTTTGAAAATTCCAGGCAACTAAAGCGACTATTTTTCCCCTACATTTGACTGGCAACCCTGGTATATAAACCCTGCCAATAATAATTTTCGCGAATCGTTTCGTAGGTCTTTAAATGACCTGAATGGCTCTGATGACAAAGTCGTAAAATATTTATTTTGTAGCGTTCAGGAATAACAGTTTGTTGTACTTCCATTCCACTTTTATGACCTGACTTTACTATTTCGCGATGTTTCAGTATACCGTCTTGTAAATAATACTTTTGCTCGGATGGGGTTAATTTTGATTTTTGCCTATCCAGTTTGTTAATTAAATGGGATAAAACGGGGTCCATTATTTGCGCATTTTTAATTTCCTCCAATGTTGGCATGTCCGTTTGTATTAAATTTACTGGATGAAAGTCTCGTGATAATGTATCTGCTATTTTATTTTGGCTAGAGGTTATTTTTTCAAAATTAAATTCGAAATCGCTGAGGTAAAGCAACATCCTTGCTATTTTGTTAGCTGGGTTTTCCAATTTTGACATAGCCTGTATAGCCGCATTGTCACACCGTATAGTAAACCTCCGCCCATAGAGATAGTGTTTGTACGCCTTGACTGATTCGTAAATTGCCAATAGCTCTTTCGTGTGTATAGGGTAGATTGCTTCTCGCTCTGTTAATTTACGGGAAAAATAGGAGATTGGGAGAATGACTCCGGATTCGTGTTTTTGACTAATGTGGCGGCGATGCTATGATCCGAGCTGTCTGTTGTCAAAATAAATTCCTTATTGTACTCAGGGTGTGTTAATATGGGTTCGCTATCCAATTTGCTCTTAATGAGTTCGAAGGCTTGTTGCGCTTGTTCGGTCCATTGGAACTTTTGTTTTTTTCTTAACAGGTCCGTTATTGGCTTAGTTAATTTACTATAATTAGCGATGAAACGACGATAATAAGAGTTTTACCCAAAAACCTACGTATTGTTTTGACACTGTGAGGGGAGGGAAATCTTTAATTTTCTGTAAATTTTCCTGTATCGGCTTAATTCCGTTTTATTCCACTTTATGTCCCAAAACCGTAATTTCTTCTTTTAAAAACTCACATTTATTAGGATTCAACGTCAATCCATATTCTCTAAAACGCTTGAAAAGCTGTTCTAACTTTAATAACATTTCATCAACCGTATTTGCCGGCACTACGTAATCGTCAATAAAGTTGCCTATGTTAAGCTCACTCAATGGACTTAAAATGTTATCGGCTAATCTCTGCATAGTACTAGGGGATACGTTAAGCCCTTGTGGCAAAACAGTATAGTTGTAAGTACCAAAAATGGTGCTAAATGTCGTGATTTGTTTTTGTTCGGGTTTTAATTTTATTTGAAAGAACGAGCTAGCCAGGTCAAGAGAGGTATATATTTTTGACCCTCGTAAATTATCAAGAATCTGATTAATGTGTGGAAGTGGATAAGTTGCATATTTAATTTCTTTGTTCAAGACACGAAAATCAACCACATTTCGGTATTGTATCCTGCCGTCACCAGAAGTTAATTTTTTTTTCACCATTAGCATTGGGAATGCAATATTTGAATCTGACCGTTCTATGAGCCCTGCTTCTTCCAGTTCCGCTAACTGCTTTTTTAGTTCCGGTCTAATTATTTGAGGTACATTGTATGCTCTTATTGACGGTAAATTTTCGGTGTTTACCCTAAATTCCGGTGTAACCTTATTAGTGCCACCCAAAGTATACAATCTTTTGCTAAAAACATCGGCATACTCAAAAACTAATTTTAAAACTCTATCTTTTGTCTGCGCATCCAAATGACCCAATTTAAAATCCGTCGCAAAAAGTTCTTGCTTCCTAAGCTCTCTTACTAAGTCCATATCACGTATTTCAATTTCTGACGACACACTGGCTATTTTCATAGATTTGTTTAGATTAAGCTTACGACCCGTATTATTTTGAATTAATATTTTGCATGAATTGTCTTTTAAAACGGTACAAATCGATTCTTTAACGGTAATACCGTCATTATTAATAGGATTAATTAAAAGTTCCGTTCCTTCTGGAAATTGTTTTTGGAGAACGATATTAGCTATTCTGACCTCGTTTGGTTGTAAAATACATTTTGTTTTTAAGGATGCAAAGTTATCATTTACGTTCTGTATACTTTCTACCGCATTCGAATCCTTCAGTGTTACTTTTAAGTCCCCTATTTTAACCTGAAGATTTTCAAAATCTATTTGTAGCCTATGTTGTCGCATAAAATCATACCCAATAATCATAGTATAGTGTGCGCCAATATCATTGTTAACCACATAAAATTGATGCTTAAAATTCCTATTCGCGATATTTATCGGAATGCTATAACATCCACTAATGTCCAATCTCTCTCCCGAAATAGCTCTTATCGCGGTTGAGTCATTAACTTTCTTAACGTTTACATCCTTTGAAATTTTCGAAAAAACCGCTGCACTGACTAAACTGACGCTCGCACCGCTATCCATTAAAGCTGTTGTCTCTATTCCTGCTATTCTTAATTTAGTAACTGGTAGGGAGCCTGTAGATCTATTCATAACAAAATGTGTATTTACTACTTCTACGCGTTTATTTACTACTTGGGGGGCCCGTGTTCGCTCCTCATACGAACCCCTTTCTAGTTTAAAAATCTTGGTTGAAATCGCGGTCTAGTTCCTGAATTTGTCCTAAAATGTTGTTGAGATCTATTTGCGCTATGATGATACTCGTTCCTTGACTGCGATCTGTTTCTGTCATAACTGGCTGTATCGTTCCTACTAAAAGGAGATTGTCTCCTTGTATAATGAAATCCATTATTATCTCTGCCATAACTGTTATTATCCCTTTGTACATATTGCATACTATTGTTATTATTGTTAAACTGTCTCCCTCTAAAGGAGTTCCTCCCATAATTAGTGTTATTTCCGTTTAATTGCGGTCTTCTCTGCTGTTCGCGTCCCCTATTATCTTGGTTATAATTTCTAGGTGCCATACTCCTCTTAAAACAATTAATCGCGGTGTGGTTATTTTTACCGCAAATTTGGCAAGCCATTTGATCAGCAAAAGTTACTCTATTAGGTTGATGTTTTTCCCCCGAATTCTGTTGACCTAACCTCAACTCCCTAATTTCTTTCGTCAATGAAGAAATAATCTCGTGTGTTGCCTGCGAGTGTTGTTCGACCTTTTTTTCTAAATTTACTTCGCTTGTTACAATTGAAACCGACTCATTAGCTACCGCTTCATTTACTTCCAGAAGTTCAGCGTGTTTAACAGCGTCCTGAAAGGTAGACGGATCCTTAATTAAAAGGCTTCTCTTCATTTCTGGCCGAATTCCTTCTATGAATTTTGATAATTTTGTCTGATCGCATATTTTCTGAATATTTTGGTCCTCAAGTTTTACATCGCCAAAAAACTTTAAAGTGGCGTTGACAACCCGTGACGCATATTGTTTTACTGACTCACTAGCTCCCATCTTGCAGTTCGAGAACAACTGTTGCCTACTCGCGAGACTCGTCTTTTGCGTGAAATATTCTTTAAATTTCTGTATAAAGTTATCATAGTCTGTTTCATTCGCCAAATCTACCGAGTTAATTACATGCGTTAGCGCATCTCCTCTAAGTCTACTCTTTAAAACTAATAATTTCTCTTCATTTGACGCTTCTAATTCAGTGGCTAATTTATCAAAAGTGGCTATAAAATATTCTGCAGTGACCGCTGATTCTGCATCAAATAAAGGAATTAGACTATGTAGTCCCGCCAATTTCGCCATGTTGGTTTTTCGTTTTAATTCAATAATATCGTTATTATTTTTACTTTGTAAATTGAGATTTTCTTTAACGCTTGAGTTTTCCGTTTCTTCAAGATCATTTAAATCCTCCTCAGAGGTTGTCCTACTCAGTAATTTTTCAATAGTGTTTAACATTTAAAAAAAAATATTCACAATGTTTCAATTGAGTACATTGCCTAGTAATGTGGGGAAAACTTTCATGATCGAATCATTTTGAACTGATGAACAACTGTCATGATTTGTAAACAGAATCAATCAACTTAATTATTCAATACTCCTACCTCTTATCAACAATTTTAAGTATAATTAATTTATTTGGTCATTTCTATAACTTGTTAATTTTGAAGAAGAAAAATTCCAGTTGTCCCTCATTCAAATTGACTCCACTATGCCGCGATTGACGGACCCTCATGCCTTCCGCGTTTAATTCCTATCTATGTTTACAAATTCACCGTCCATCACTCTAGTTCGCTCTAAAAAAAAACACGGCACCACTTTCTTGAGGTGTTACTGCCAATTTCCTCAAGGAAGGTAGAGTATCTACCCTTAACACTTAACCATCTTAATAATTATTATTAAATCAATTGTATCCAATTGATCACCAAGAATTTAATATTTAAAGTTAGTAAATTGCGTTGTAGAACATAGTTGGAATTAGTTAATATCTAATTAATAATATTACCGCAACCCGGAATGATGGACAATTTATTTGTATAATCGTTTATTCGCAAAGACATAATACATTTCTATGCTAGTAAAATATAATGATTGTATATATATCAGAAGGGTCGAGTCCAGATGGAGGGGAAGAATAGGAATAACACTTACTCAATTTCCAGATCATCTCGGCGGAATCTACTACCAAATTATAATTTTAATTAAATACCCTATCATGAGGGTAATATTTTAGGAATTAACTTAGTAAAATCTCTCTATAAATTACATGAAGTAGATTTAAAATTGGATTGGAGGGTAAATTAGCTCCAATTATTAGTTGGATCGGCTTGAAGTCAAAATTCAGAATTGATCTTATTTTCCTACTCTCTCGCTGACCCCTCGTCAGATATCTTTTTGATCCGCCTACTTTTTAAAATTTTATCCTGCCCCCAAGGATCCTTAACCACTGAGGTTCAATTTCATCCCCAAACTTCCTTCACCCCTTTTTTTGATTGGAACGAGGGTGGCAGAAGACATCCGATACAATTCTAAGCGATTGGCCCGTCGGCCCCTTTGACCGGTCAACACCCGACCTTATTCCTGGGAAGTAAACAGGATGTTTTTCGTAACTCGAAAATACCAGCACAAAAGGGCCTCCCGGCCCGTGCAAATTCCATTATACTATAACGTCAGGTCTGCTGTACCCTCAAAGGCCTCCCGCCAGACTTATGACCAGTGTCCATAATGGCCCGACGCGCCTCTATACATTAAGTTGACCCTGGCTGAGTCAAGGTGAAATGTAGGTTATCGCATATCGACCTACCGCTTGTTATACCGCAATTAATCCCTTGTATTATTTAATTTCCACTCAAGATTCAACACTACTTAATATGTATCATCGGACTCTTTAAGAAACCGCCTTATAGGCTTAAAAATAATCAACATTTCTGAAAATATTATCAATGATGATCAAGATTCATTTTGATGTTAGTAAAAATTTAAAACCCTTATTTTCATTTTAAAACATTTATTTTATATTCAAATATAGTTCATGAAATTAAAAGTTTTTCATTATAAAATATTTGTTACGTTGATTAAAAGCACATTTGGCAATTCATAATACTTTTGTCGTCAATTTTGTGTCAGAAATGTTTGGTCAGGAATTTTTTTCAGAGAATACCCAAAAACTCCCTAAAAAGTCCCTAAAATGGCTTGCAAATTTTCTGTAGACACCCTGTTAATGTAAAAAGGCAGATCAATTAACAGTATGATTATATTTATTGTGCTATAAAATTAAAACCATTTTTCCCATAGTTACATTGTTTGTTAAAACTAACTGA
>JAFNEN010001545.1:0-25596 GCA_019343175.1 Oedothorax gibbosus | reverse complement strand
GGAACCGCAGGTTCGGACACTTGGTTCATGTGCTTGGTCGAGAGGCCAGTGGTGCGAAGCTACCATCCGTGGGATTATGACTGAACGCCTCTAAGTCAGAATCCCGTCTAGTCGATGCAACGATACCGTTCGTACCACGCGCGTCGGTGGGCAACTTTAGCCGGGGTGTACATCTGTCCAGACTGTGGCAGGCTACCCTGGCGACGAGGCCTATCCGGTCCGGAGCATTCTCCGGGACGCCTATTTTGTGCGTCCTTTGCTCTAGATCCAACCCCTCTGGGTGCGATGCGCGGGTGCCAAATCGTCTGTAAAAGACTTTAGTACTAGTCTGGGTGTTGTACGTATTAGAGCAGCCACCATACTGCGATATACTGAGACTTATCCTCTGACTGGGAGATTTGTTGGAGAGACCAATGAATCATTTTTTTTTATTTTTTTTTAATCCGTTGGTCTTGTCTCATTGAGGACTTTGAAATTTTTTAATTTTTTTAAATTATACTAATTCAGTTGTTTTTATTTTGATCCATGCCGAGCAGTAACTTCGAACTTAGAAAATAACGCCTTAACGAACGCCTTAACGAACTTAGAAAAGTTTTAGTGCTTCATATTTTCTCGTCTTGTCGAATTGGAATTTAGTATTGAATTCGGACTTTGAAATTTTTTTTTTAATTTTACTAATTCAGTTGTTTTTATTTTGATCCATGCCGAGCAGTAACTTCGAACTTAGAAAATAACTCCTCGTTCGGACTTAGAAAAGTTTTAGTACTTCATATTTCTCGTCTTGTCGAATTGGAATTTAGTATTGAATTCGGACTTTGAAATTTTTTTTTAATTTACTAATTCAGTTGTTTTTATTTGATCCATGCCGAGCAGTAACTTCGAACTTAGAAAATAACTCCTCGTTCGGACTTAGAAAAGTTTTAGTACTTCATATTTTCTCGTCTTGTCGAATTGGAATTTAGTATTGAATTCGGACTTGTAAATATTTTCGAAATTTGCAATAAGTTAGGATTCATTATAATAAGTTAGCTATTTCATATTTTACACTACTAAATGCAAATTGCTTCCGCCCATTTCCCCGAGTTTGCAACCGTAATAATTAAATTAATAATTTTAAATTTATAATTTAATATATAATTTTGGCTAAGTCCCCAAAAAAGTTGGTACTTCGAAAATCTTGTTGAAAATCTTAGGTTAATAAGCAACTAAACCCATCCATAGTCAAGGTGCAACAATGTTCAACGATATAACTCTCGATTACTTAATACCATTGTTAGAGTTTATTTTCGATTTGCTATGTTGCCCAATTCACATTGCAACCGCGTTAAAAATATTACTAACTCAATAATGAAATTATTAATCTTTTTAATCATTCATTTACTTATCGTTGTTCTAAATGACGTTGAAGAACGCCCTATATATATTTGATTATATTATTTCAGGACCCGCTTAGGTATATCATGAGAGCACCAAGTCATGTGATACCCAAGTCATGTGACCAGCACGAATAACCATGGCGCCATCTACATTAGGAATGTGAACTTTATTATTTTTTTATTTTATTATTATGGTAAATATTATAGTAAATTTTATTATTATGGGCAAAAAAATACACTAGTATATAAATCACTAGAAAGGCAATGCTTGCTCTTTTGTTTATTTATACTGTGAATTTAAATTATTGTATCAAGTAATTTAGAACCATAGTCAAGTGACGAGCCGACACCTGAATAATCACCCAACGCAGGCACACCAAATTTTTTTATATAAAAATGTTTATCATCTGCAAAATACAACAGATCCAAAAGAAAATTAAGTCATTTGCATTATTTGTTGAGATATAAACAGTCAAAGTTGAACGCCCATAATGTTAAAAAATTTTCACAAACTTTTATTCATACCTCCACAAATAAAATGAATTAAACAAAGAATGTTTTTCATTATATACTTCTTAATCTTCCAAAAACAAATCACACAAGTTTTTTCATTTTTAATATTTTTTTTATTTCGAGATTTATTACAAGAAGAGATTATAAGAAATTACGAGACATAATTGGCTGTGTCAAAGCTCCGAAAGGAGGTAGAAATAGGTTAAATTAATATACTGAATAGTAATAAAACTAAATAAATATTTATGGATAAATATTTATAATTATTATATTTTAAAATGCACAAATTACGAGACATAATTGGCTGTGTCAAAGCTCCGAAAGGAGGTAGAAATAGGTTAAATTAATATACTGAATAGTAATAAAACTAAATAAATATTTATGGATAAATTAACAGACTTGAGACTTATCAGACTTGAGAACGCCATATCCACTGAGCTACTGAACCCTGGTGCTTCTCAGGTTCAAAGCTTGAAATTATTATTCATGGCGCCATCTACATATTCAAAGTGAAGTTTATAATTGGATCTGTATTGTAAATATCATTATAAAAACTTAAGATTTTGTCGTTTCGCGCCATAATTTTAATATACTGAATTTTTTTTATACTGAATAGTAATAAAGGAGGTAGAAATATGTTAAATTAATATACTGAATAGTAATAAAATTAAATAAATATTTATGGATAAATATTTATAATTATTATATTTTAAAATGCACAAATTACGAGACATAATTGGCTGTGTCAAAGCTCCGAAAGAAATAGGTTAAATAATATATTGAATAGTTCAGACATTCAAGTAATTCGAATAACCCCATTTTAATTAAAGCAATAAAAAGAAAGAAAAAAAGGTTAATTGTATCATTGTTGCCTGTAAGAACAAGGAAACAATACATATCTAACAATAAATGTTAGGTATTTGTGCATTTTAAAAATTGTAACTTAAATCTCTTGCAGAGAAAACAAGTTTACACTTCAGTTAATTTGCTTATCCCTCAGAGGGTTCAACAAATTATATTGCATTGGAAAGTGTGTATGTGGTGTGATCTACTATTATTTATTATTTTGGGCCCTTCGAGTCTGTAGTGCAACGACTCGTGAACCCATGGCTTGGCGGACATAAATGCCCTACACAAACCCTGTTACAAAAATTAGTTTAATATCGAAGGCATCGAATAGATACCGTATCAGATATTAAGCTGATAAGAACAGATACTACACTTTGATCTTAGCCAAAAGGCCGAGAAGCGATAATGAATCTTTTAAATTAAAAATAAATATTAAAATTTAAAAACAGTTAAAAATTGGTATCCATACACTTAAATATAACCTTAAATAAACCCGCGCGCTCGCAAATCCTACATATTAAAAACATGTTACCATGGTTGATATTTTAAAGCAGTCAAATATCTAAAAAGTTAAATTCCAAAAATTAACAAAAATGTAAAAAAAATTAAATTTAGTAAAAAAAATACTAAGAATTGTTTAAAAAACCTTAAATTGCTCAATAAAAATAATTTTGATAACATCCATCGTCACTTGACTGCGGTTCAAATTACGACGCCCGCCCGTCGCCAATTGCCATCGTGTAGATCTGATAATGCCTGACTTTGAAGAAAACGCATAACATTCGCCAAAAAATCCTTTATTAAAAATTACTTAATTAACCAATTTTAATAACCAATGTGACCAGCACGAATAACCATGGCGCCATCTACATTAGGAATGTGAACTTTATTATTTTTTTATTTTATTATTATGGTAAATATTATAGTAAATTTTATTATTATGGGCAAAAAAAATACACTAGTATATAAATCACTAGAAAGGCAATGCTTGCTCTTTTGTTTATTTATACTGTGAATTTAAATTATTGTATCAAGTAATTTAGAACCATAGTCAAGTGACGAGCCGACACCTGAATAATCACCCAACGCAGGCACACCAAATTTTTTTATATAAAAATGTTTATCATCTGCAAAATACAACAGATCCAAAAGAAAATTAAGTCATTTGCATTATTTGTTGAGATATAAACAGTCAAAGTTGAACGCCCATAATGTTAAAAAATTTTCACAAACTTTTATTCATACCTCCACAAATAAAATGAATTAAACAAAGAATGTTTTTCATTATATACTTCTTAATCTTCCAAAAACAAATCACACAAGTTTTTTCATTTTTAATATTTTTTTTATTTCGAGATTTATTACAAGAAGAGATTATAAGAAATTACGAGACATAATTGGCTGTGTCAAAGCTCCGAAAGGAGGTAGAAATAGGTTAAATTAATATACTGAATAGTAATAAAACTAAATAAATATTTATGGATAAATATTTATAATTATTATATTTTAAAATGCACAAATTACGAGACATAATTGGCTGTGTCAAAGCTCCGAAAGGAGGTAGAAATAGGTTAAATTAATATACTGAATAGTAATAAAACTAAATAAATATTTATGGATAAATTAACAGACTTGAGACTTATCAGACTTGAGAACGCCATATCCACTGAGCTACTGAACCCTGGTGCTTCTCAGGTTCAAAGCTTGAAATTATTATTCATGGCGCCATCTACATATTCAAAGTGAAGTTTATAATTGGATCTGTATTGTAAATATCATTATAAAAACTTAAGATTTTGTCGTTTCGCGCCATAATTTTAATATACTGAATTTTTTTTATACTGAATAGTAATAAAGGAGGTAGAAATATGTTAAATTAATATACTGAATAGTAATAAAATTAAATAAATATTTATGGATAAATATTTATAATTATTATATTTTAAAATGCACAAATTACGAGACATAATGGGCTGTGTCAAAGCTCCGAAAGAAATAGGTTAAATAATATATTGAATAGTTCAGACATTCAAGTAATTCGAATAACCCCATTTTAATTAAAGCAATAAAAAGAAAGAAAAAAAGGTTAATTGTATCATTGTTGCCTGTAAGAACAAGGAAACAATACATATCTAACAATAAATGTTAGGTATTTGTGCATTTTAAAAATTGTAGCTTAAATCTCTTGCAGAGAAAACAAGTTTACACTTCAGTTAATTTGCTTATCCCTCAGAGGGTTCAACAAATTATATTGCATTGGAAAGTGTGTATGTGGTGTGATTACTATTATTTATTATTTTGGGCCCTTCGAGTCTGTAGTGCAACGACTCGTGAACCCATGGCTTGGCGGACATAAATGCCCTACACAAACCCTGTTACAAAAATTAGTTTAATATCGAAGCATCGAATAGATACGTATCAGATATTAACTGATAAAACAGATACTACACTTTGATCTTAGCCAAAAGGCCGAGAAGCGATAATGAATCTTTTAAATTAAAAATAAATATTAAAATTTAAAAACAGTTAAAAATTGGTATCCATACACTTAATATAACCTTAAATAAACCCGCGCTCGCAAATCCTACATATTAAAAACATGTTACCATGGTTGATATTTTAAAGCAGTCAAATATCTAAAAAGTTAAATTCCAAAAATTAACAAAAATGTAAAAAAAATTAATTTAGTAAAAAAATACTAAGAATTGTTTAAAAAACCTTAATTGTGCATAAAAAAGATAACTCATCGTCATGAGTTCAAATTACGACGCCGCCGTCGCAATTGCACGTGTAGCTCTAAATGCTGACTTGAAAACGCAAACACGCATAAATCTATCCAATTAACCATTGAAATTTCTATAGTCTAGAACAGAAATTATGCTCGTAAACACTAATTAAACTTATAACTAGTAAAATTAACACAATAATATTACTTAGTTTCGATATGTTTTAAATTTCGTTTAAATTAATTTAATTAAATTTAAGAATGAAATTTCACTCAACTTATTTTAAAATCTTTATTAAAAATTACTAATTACCAATTTAATAAGTAACGACTTAAGAAATAACCAATTGATAATTAAACAGACTACTGACTTTCTATTTCTAGCCTCCTTAAGGACACAGACAATTATGCCTCGTAATTCACAAGACAAATAATTTAAAACGATTAGTTTTAAGAGATTAGTTAACTAAATTGTTCAATAAAAAAATTTGAAAACATCCATCGTCACTTGACTGCGGTTAAATTACGACGCCCCGTCCAACACCGTGTACTTAGATAATGCATTTGAAGAAACGATAACACGAATTGAAAATTTTATTAAAAATTACTTAATTAACCAATTTTAATAAACAATTAAACAACCATGACTTACTATTTCCAGCCTCCTTAGGACACAGACAATTATGCCTCGTAATTCACAAGACAAATAATTTAAACCGATTAGTTTTAAGAGATTAGTTAACTTAAATGTTCAATAAAAATAATTTTGAAAACATCCATCGTCACTTGACTGCGGTTCAAATTACGACGCCACGCCGTCGCCAATTGCCACCTGTACTCTGATAATGCTGACTTTGAAGAAACCATAACACGAAATCGTGAAATTCCTTTATTAAAAATTACTTAATTAACCATTAATAACAATTAAACAGACCACTGACTTACTATTTCCAGCCTCCTTAGGACACAGACAATTATGCCTCGTAATTCACAGACAAATAATTTAAACCGATTAGTTTTAAGAGATTAGTTAACTTAAATTGTCAATAAAAATATTTGAAAAATCATCGTCACTTGACTGCGGTTCAAATTACGACGCCCGCCACGTGAATTGCCACCGTGTAGCTCTGATAATGCCTGACTTTGAAAAAACGCATAACACCGAAATCGTGAAATTCTGTATTAAAAATTACTTAAAACAATTTAAACATTAAACAGACACTGACTTATCTAATTTCCAGCCTCCTTAGACACAGACAATATGCCTCGTAATTCACAAGACAATATTTAAACGATTAGTTTTAAGAGATTAGTAACTAAATTGTTCAATAAAAATAATTTGAAAACATCCATCGTCACTGACTGCGGTTCAAATTACGACGCCCGCCGTCGCCAATTGCCACCGTTAGCTCTGATATGCTGACTTGAAAAAAACACGAAATCGTTCGAATCATACCAATATTAAAAATTACAACAGCGAAATCATGAAATTCGGCTAAGTCCCTCAAAAAGTCGGCCTTAGAAAAATTTGAACATGAAACAGCGAAATCGTGAAATCGTAGTCGTCGCTTAGAAAAATTTAACATCAAGCGAATCTAAAGTAAGTCAAAAGTCTGCACTTAGAAAAATTTAACATGCCACAGCGAAATCATGAAATATCGGCAGTCCCTAAAAGTCGCACTTGAAAATCATACACGAATCGTGAAATGGCTAAGTCCTCAAAAAGTCGCACTTAGAAAAATTTAACATGCAAACAGCGAAATCGTGAAATTCCGGCTAAGTCCCTCAAAAGTCGTGCACTTAGAAAAATTTCGAACATGCCACAGCGAAATCATGAAATATCGGCTAAGTCCCTCAAAAAGTCGGCACTTAGAAAAATTTCGAACATGAAACAGCGAAATCGTGAAATTCCGGCTAAGTCCCTCAAAAAGTCTGCACTTAGAAAAATTTAACATGCCACAGCGAAATCATGAAATATCGGCTAAGTCCCTCAAAAAGTCTGCACTTAGAAAAATTTAACATGCCACAGCGAAATCATGAAATATCGGCTAAGTCCCTCAAAAAGTCGGCACTTAGAAAAATTTCGAACATGAAACAGCGAAATCGTGAAATTCCGGCTAAGTCCCTCAAAAAGTCGGCACTTAGAAAAATTTCGAACATGAAACAGCGAAATCGTGAAATTCCGGCTAAGTCCCTCAAAACAACTAATTATTCAAGTTCAACAAATAATTCATTTTCGAAAACGTAACCGCGAAACGAATACGGCAAAAACCGTCATTTCGTGGTTTCGCGTTTTGCTGCGAACGCGTAGAGAATGGATTCTTAACTTGTGCGCCGATGTCCATACCCTCCCTTAAATTATTAGTAGTATTCCTCCGTAAAGAGGGCGTACGGCGTTCCTGTTGAGGGAGCGGCCGCAGGAATCCGACCGCACGCCCGGTTCATATTTCCCGATTCGGCTTGCGAACCATCGCACCAACCGAACTGTCATTTCAATTTTAGAGTCCCAACATATTTCCTAAGTCCGGCTTGCCAACGACCGACTTTTCATTTCAAATCAATTCCGCGATGTGCACCATCATCCGCATCAACCGACTTGCCATTTCGGTTTTCGTCCAACGCGCGGGGGGGCAACGTGTGAATCTTGGGTAGGAACGACACGCCGCGCGCTTCAAGCCAAGCATCTACCCCCTATATAAGGCGCAGAACAGCAACTACTACCAACCCAAAACCAGTTCCGACGTTCCCCCTCCGCTTTCTCGTCGGCGCGTTTCCCCCACTACGGGAGGAAAAAAAAAAACCTCTGACCTACAACCTGTTTAGCCGAACGGGTGACGAGAGGTGGTCCGTTTGCCGTACTTTGTACTTTGAAACTCGTTCGGACTTAGAAAAAAGTCGGGACTCTGAAATTCGTTCGGACTCTGACATATTTTTCGACATTTTCGCTGATTTGTTTTGAAAAGTATTGAGCACAAAACACCAAACATTCTTAGTTAGAAACGATTTTTTATCGATTTAAATTACTCAATTAAGAAATAAAATAATTCAAAGAACATTTGTTGACTGCTTTTTATTATTTAAGTGTCGTAATTATTAAATTAAACCACTTTAGAAACGGTCATTACGGCCACTGCAAGAGTTGGGTTTGTTTGAAAACTTTCGAGCGTAAAACGCAAACTATCACAATTAAATACAATTATTTCTACATTCAAATTACTCAATTAAGAAATAAAATAATTCAAAGAACATTTGTTGACTGCTTTTTCTTATTTAATTTTCGGAATTATTAATGAAAACTTACATTACAAACTTGCATTACGGCCTCGGACAGAGTGCGGTTTGTTTGAAAACTTACGAACATGAAAAGCAACTTTCACATTAAAAACAATTTTTCTACATTCAAATTACTCAATTAAGAAATAAAATAAAGCAAAGAACATTGTTGACTGCTTTTATTATTTAAGTGTCGTAATTATTAAATTAAATCCACTTTAGAAACGGTCGTTACGGCCACTGCAAGAGTTGTGTTTGTTTGAAACTTACGACTAAAAGCAAACTATCACAATTAAATACAATTTTTTCTACATTCAAATTACTCAATTAAGAAATAAAATAATTCAAAGAACATTGTTGACTGCTTTTTCTTATTTAATTTCGGAATTATTAATGAAACTTACATTACAAACTTGCATTACGGGCCCTGGACAGAGTGGGTTTGTTTGAAAACTTACGAACATGAAAAGCAAA
This sequence comes from Oedothorax gibbosus, assembly GCA_019343175.1. Taxonomy (NCBI): domain Eukaryota; kingdom Metazoa; phylum Arthropoda; class Arachnida; order Araneae; family Linyphiidae; genus Oedothorax; species Oedothorax gibbosus. The sequence continues at coordinate 16,386 of JAFNEN010001545.1, read as the reverse complement.
CTTTCACCATTAAAACAATTTTTCTACATTCAAATTACTCAATTAAGAAATAAAATAAAGCAAAGAACACTTGTTGACTGCTTTTTATTATTTAAGTGTCGTAATATTAATTAAATCCACTTAGAAACGGTCGTTACGGCCACTGCAAGAGTTGTGTTTTTTTGGAAACTTACAAATTAAACAAATTACTTAAAACAATTTTTTCGACAATCAAATTACCCAATTAAGAAATAAAATAATTCAAAGAACATTTGTTGACTGCTTTTTTTTTTAATTTCGAATTATCAATTAAATTACTTAAAACGATCGTACGGCCTCGGCGGTTTTGTTTGTAAAACTTTGTGATTACTAAAAAGCAAACTTTCTTATTTAAAAAATTTTTTCTGAATATAAAACTCAATTAAGAAATAAAATATACGTTAAACTTGCAAGCTATTTTGTTCTTTTATTCATGATGTGTTGAAATAATCGATTTAATACATCTTCGCTGTTATGAAACGTAAACTAACTGCCCCAAATTTCATTTTTATAAGCTTAATAGCTTAAAAACACACTTAAATTGAAACTTTTATTCAAAACAAAGGTATCGAGAGAGAAACTAGATTAACACCAGGGTTTTCAAAATTGCCCAAACAGATTTGGGTCAGAATGTGTTTTAACATGCGACCCGTCTGCGGTTGATTTGACCATAAACAGGCTGATTATAAAATAGCAACACCTTGCATGGGGTCTTAAAAGTTTGTGTCTGGCAAGGTCATTTGCAACACAAAATAAGAAATTAAAAACAACAGGCCCAGAGATGTGAATTTTTGCTTTTTAAAGGCCTAGCATGGGTCGATAAATAAAAACTGAAATTTCAGTGGTAGCTCAAATACACACTTAATTTGGAGTGTCATATATCAAAACAAAGGTATTCGAGAGGAGAAACTGATAACACCCAGGGTTTTCACAAAATATGCCCCAAACAGATTTGGGTCCAGATGTGTGTTTTAACATGGCGAACCCCGTCTGCGGTCCAATTTGACACATAAACAGGCCTGGATTTAAAAATATGCATACACCTGTGCCATGGGGGGTCTTAAAAGTTGTGTCTGGGCAAGGTGCATGTGTGCACAGCAAAAAACAGAAATTTAAAACAGCAAACAGGCCCAGAGATGTGAATTTTTGCTTTTTAAAGGGCTCAGCATGGGTCGATAAATAAAAACTGAAATTTCAGCTGGTAGCTCAAATACACACTTAATTTGGGAGTGTCATATATCAAAACAAAGGTATTCGAGAGGAGAAACTGAAACCGCCAAGGGTTTTCACAAAATATGCCCCCAAACAGATTTGGGTCCAGATGTGTGTTTTAACATGGCGAACCCCGTCTGCGGTTGAATTTGACACATAAACAGGCCTGGATTTTAAAATATGCATACACCTGTGCCATGGGGGGTCTTAAAAGTTGTGTCTGGGCAAGGTGCATGTGTGCACAGCAAAAAACAGAAATTTAAAACAGCAAACAGGCCCAGAGATGTGAATTTTTGCTTTTTAAAGGGCTCAGCATGGGTCGATAAATAAAAACTGAAATTTCAGCTGGTAGCTCAAATACACACTTAATTTGGGAGTGTCATATATCAAAACAAAGGTATTCGAGAGGAGAACTGAAACCGCCAAGGGTTTTCACAAAATATGCCCCCAAACAGATTTGGGTCCAGATGTGTGTTTTAACATGGCGAACCCCGTCTGCGTTGAATTTGACACATAAACAGGCCTGGATTTTAAAATATGCATACACCTGTGCCATGGGGGGTCTTAAAAGTTGTGTCTGGGCAAGGTGCATGTGTGCAGCCAAAAACAGAAATTTAAAACAGCAAACAGGCCCAGAGATGTGAATTTTTGCTTTTTTAAGGCTCAGCATGGTCGATAAATAAAAACTGAAATTTCAGCTGGTAGCTCAAATACACACTTAATTTGGGAGTGTCATATATCAAAACAAAGGTATTCGAGAGGAGAAACTGAAACCGCCAGGGTTTTCACAAAATATGCCCCCAAACAGATTTGGGTCCAGATGTGTGTTTTAACATGGCGAACCCCGTCTGCGGTGAATTTGACACATAAACAGGCCTGGATTTTAAAATATGCATACACCTGTGCCATGGGGGGTCTTAAAAGTTGTGTCTGGGCAAGGTGCATGTGTGCACAGCAAAAAACAGAAATTTAAAACAGCAAACAGGCCCAGAGATGTGAATTTTTGCTTTTTAAAGGGCTCAGCATGGGTCGATAAATAAAAACTGAAATTTCAGCTGGTAGCTCAAATACACACTTAATTTGGGAGTGTCATATATCAAAACAAAGGTATTCGAGAGGAGATACTGAAACCGCCAAGGGTTTTCACAAAATATGCCCCCAAACAGATTTGGGTCCAGATGTGTGTTTTAACATGGCGAACCCCGTCTGCGGTTGAATTTGACACATAAACAGGCCTGGATTTTAAAATATGCATACACCTGTGCCATGGGGGGTCTTAAAAGTTGTGTCCTGGCAGGTGCATGTGTGCAAGCCAAAAAACAGAAATTTAAAACAGCAAACAGGCCCAGAGATGTGAATTTGTGCTTTTTTAAAGGGCTCAGCATGGGTCGATAAATAAAAACTGAAATTTCAGCTGGTAGCTCAAATACACACTTAATTTGGGAGTGTCATATATCAAAACAAGGTATTCGAGAGGAGAAACTGAAACCGCCAAGGGTTTTCACAAAAATGCCCCCAAACAGATTTGGGTCCAGATGTGTGTTTTAACATGGCGAACCCCGTCTGCGGTTGAATTTGACACATAAACAGGCCTGGATTTAAAATATGCATACACCTGTGCCATGGGGGGTCTTAAAAGTTGTGTCTGGGCAAGGTGCATGTGTGCACAGCAAAAAACAGAAATTTAAAACAGCAAACAGGCCCAGAGATGTGAATTTTTGCTTTTTAAAGGGCTCAGCATGGGTCGATAAATAAAAACTGAAATTTCAGCTGGTAGCTCAAATACACACTTAATTTGGGAGTGTCATATATCAAAACAAAGGTATTCGAGAGGAGAAACTGAAACCGCCAGGGTTTTCACAAAATATGCCCCCAAACAGATTTGGGTCCAGATGTGTGTTTTAACATGGCGAACCCCGTCTGCGGTTGAATTTGACACATAAACAGGCCTGGATTTTAAAATATGCATACACCTGTGCCATGGGGGGTCTTAAAAGTTGTGTCTGGCAAGGTGCATGTGTGCAAGCCAAAAAACAGAAATTTAAAACAGCAAACAGGCCCAGAGATGTGAATTTTTGCTTTTTTAAGGGTTCAGCATGGGTCGATAAATAAAAACTGAAATTTCAGCTGGTAGCTCAAATACACACTTAAATTGGGAGTGTCATACATCAAAAGAAAGATCTTTGTCCCTAGAACCTGAAAACAATGACAAAATAGTAGTGAAATAGACCAGTAAAGTTTTAATCTTCAAGATAGCATTCAATGCTGTGTTGTCCAAATGTCGACACATATAAATGCTTTTCAAGTGTGGTAATGAAATGAATGAGTGATATTGGCACTGTAATACATTTTTGGAAACCTCTATGCAAGGGGTATACTAAATTAATCATGAAACAATCATATTCGAAACATATAAGAGTTTACTTGCATAAATGTTTTAAATGCATCCCTGCATTTGGCGAGACCGTAACGTTCATTTTGAATCGAATTCAAACATAGTTTTTCTGTCAATTAAATGTGTCAAAAGTGTCAACAAGTGTTCTTTGAATTATTTTATTTCTTAATTGAGTAATTTGAATGTAGAAAAAATTGTATTTAAATTGTGATAGTTTGCGTTTTACTTCGTAAGATTTCCAAAACAAACCAACTCTTGCAGTGGCCGTAACGACCGTTTCTAAAGTGGATTTAATTTAATAATTACGACACTTAAATAATAAAAAGCAGTCAACAAGTGTTCTTTGCTTTATTTTATTTCTTAATTGAGTAATTTGAATGTAGAAAAAATTGTTTTTAATGGTGAAAGTTTGCTTTTCATGTTCGTAAGTTTGCAAACAAACCGCACTCTGTCCGAGGCCGTAATGCAAGTTTGTAATGTAAGTTTTCATTAATAATTCCGAAAATTAAATAAGAAAAAGCAGTCAACAAATGTTCTTTGAATTATTTTATTTCTTAATTGAGTAATTTGAATGTAGAAAAATTGTATTTAATTGTGATAGTTGGCGTTTTACGCTCGAAAGATTTCAAAACAAACCCAACTCTTGCAGTGGCCGTAACGACCGTTTCTAAAGTGGATTTAATTAATAATTACGACACTTAAATAATAAAAGCAGTCAACAATGTTCTTTGCTTATTTTATTTCTTAATTGAGTAATTTGAATGTAGAAAAAAATGTTTTTTTAATGTGAAAGTTTGCTTTTAGTTCATAAGTTTTCAAACAAACCGCACTCTGTCCGAGGCCGTAATGCAAGTTTGTAATGTAAGTTTTCATTAATAATTCCGAAAATTAAATAAGAAAAAGCAGTCAACAAATGTTCTTTGAATTATTTTATTTCTTAATTGAGTAATTTGAATGTAGAAATAATTGTATTTAATTGTGATAGTTGGCGTTTTACGCTCGAAAGTTTCAAAACAAACCCAACTCTTGCAGTGGCCGTAACGACCGTTTCTAAAGTGGATTTAATTTAATAATTACGACACTTAAATAATAAAAAGCAGTCAACAAATGTGTTCTTTGCTTATTTTATTTCTTAATTGAGTAATTTGAATGTAGAAAAAATGTTTTTTAATGGTGAAAGTTTGCTTTTCATGTTCTAAGTTGTCAAACAAACCGCACTCTGTCCGAGGCCGTAATGCAAGTTTGTAATGTAAGTTTTCATTAATAATTCCGAAAATTAAATAAGAAAAAGCAGTCAACAAATGTTCTTTGAATTATTTTATTTCTTAATTGAGTAATTTGAATGTAGAAATAATTGTATTTAATTGTGATAGTTTGCGTTTTACGCTCGAAAGTTTTCAAAACAAACCCAACTCTTGCAGTGGCCGTAACGACCGTTTCTAAAGTGGATTTAATTAAATAATTACGACACTTAAATAATAAAAAGCAGTCAAAAAATGTTCTTTGCATTATTTTATTTCTTAATTGAGTAATTTGAATGTAGAAAAAAGTGTTTTTTAATGTGAAAGTTTGCTTTTTACGTTCATAAGTTGTCAAAACAAACCGCACTCTGTCCGAGGCCGTAATGCAAGTTTGTAATGTAAGTTTTCATTAATAATTCCGAAAATTAAATAAGAAAAAGCAGTCAACAAATGTTCTTTGAATTATTTTATTTCTTAATTGAGTAATTTGAATGTAGAAATAATTGTATTTAATTGTGATAGTTTGCGTTTTACGCTCGAAAGTTTTCAAAACAAACCCAACTCTTGCAGTGGCCGTAACGACCGTTTCTAAAGTGGATTTAATTAATAATTACGACACTTAAATAATAAAAAGCAGTCAACAAATGTTCTTTGCATTATTTTATTTCTTAATTGAGTAATTTGAATGTAGAAAAAAGTGTTTTTTAATGTGAAAGTTTGCTTTTTACGTTCATAAGTTGTCAAAACAAACCAACGAAAATTTCAAAAAATATGTCAGAGTCCGAACGAATTTCAGAGTCCCGACTTTTTTCTAAGTCCGAACGAGTTTCAAAGTACAAAGTACGGCAAACGGACCACCTCTCGTCACCCGTTCGGCTAAAGCAGGTTGTAGGTCAGAGGTTTTTTTTTTTCCTCCCGTAGTGGGGGAAACGCGCCGACGAGAAAGCGGAGGGGGAACGTCGGAACTGGTTTTGGGTTGGTAGTAGTTGCTGTTCTGCGCCTTATATATGGGGCACAGTGTCTGTGCTCCTAGGGTTCAGCTGGTGGATCACAGTGTCTGCTAGTCTGGCCTGCTTCCCTCACGTCTCAGCTTCTCTGCGAGTGGTCCGGCCCCCGTGCCGTGCCGCTCCATCGCGGAAATTATTTCTGTGGGAATATGGTGCATATTGTGATCGTAGCATCGGGCTGCGAGTGGGTGTGAGTTGAATGCCGTGCGCGTGGCCAACTCTACTCGCTTGTCGTCCTTTTCTACCCTTGTTGTTTCCTCGCCCCGCTGCAATATGCAGCGCGGGACGTGGTGAGTCGAGAACCGTCTGCCGAGAGTGCGACGTTGTTTCGTATTTTATTTTATGGCAATATTTCTGGGGCAATATCAAATACAGGGGCCCTTTGATGGTGGGGGTCCCTCGATGGTGGAAAGGCTTTTTCCTGAAACGGAGGAACATGAGAGAGTTCGAGAGAATACCTGGTTGATCCTGCCAGTAATCATATGCTTGTCTCAAAGATTAAGCCATGCATGTCTAAGTACAGGCCGTATTATGGCGAAACCGCGAATGGCTCATTAAATCAGTTATGGTTCCTTGGATCGTACTTAGTTACTTGGATAACTGTGGCAATTCTAGAGCTAATACATGCAGCAGAGCTCCGACCTTCGGGAACGAGCGCTTTTATTAGACCAAAATCAATCGGGCCTTGTGTCCGTTGAACGTGGTGACTCTGTATAACTTTGGGCTGATCGCACGGGCTCGTCCCGGCGACGTATCCTTCAAGTGTCTGCCTTATCAACTGTCGATGGTAGGTTATGCGCCTACCATGGTCGTAACGGGTGACGGGGAATCAGGGTTCGATTCCGGAGAGGGAGCCTGAGAAACGGCTACCACATCCAAGGAAGGCAGCAGGCGCGCAAATTACCCACTCCCGGAACGGGGAGGTAGTGACGAAAAATAACGATACGGGACTCTTTTGAGACCCCGTAATTGGAATGAGTACACTCTAAATCCTTTAGCGATTATCAATTGGAGGGCAAGCCAAGTGCCAGCAGCCGCGGTAACACTTGCTCCAATAGCGTATATTAAAGTTGTTGCGGTTAAAAAGCTCGTAGTTGGATCTCAGTTCTAGTCGGGCGGTCCGCCTAACGGCGGTAACTGCCCGTTCTGAACAAGCCAGCCGGTTTCCCTTGATGATCTTCACCGGTTGTCTCGGTTGACCGGCAAGTTTACTTTGAATAAATTAGAGTGCTCAAAGCAGGCGTGACGCCTGAACAATGGTGCATGGAATAATGGAATAGGACCTCGGTTCTATTTTGTTGGTTTTCGGGACACGAGGTAATGATTAAGAGGAACAGACGGGGGCATTCGTATTGCGACGCTAGAGGTGAAATTCTTGGACCGTCGCAAGACGAACTACTGCGAAAGCATTTGCCAAGAATGTTTCCATTAATCAAGAACGAAAGTTAGAGGATCGAAGGCGATCAGATACCGCCCTAGTTCTAACCATAAACGATGCCAGCCAGCGATCCGGCTGTGTTCCTCAAATGACACGCCGGGCAGCTTCCGGGAAACCAAAGCTTTTGGGTTCCGGGGGAAGTATGGTTGCAAAGCTGAAACTTAAAGGAATTGACGGAGGGTCACCACCAGTAATGGGGCTTGCGGTTCAATTTGACTCAACGCAGCGAACCCTACCAGGCCAGGACACGGCGAGGATTGACAGATTAAGAGCTCTTTCTTGATTTCGTGGGTAGTGGTGCATGGCCGCTCTTGGTTCGTGTAGTGATTTGTCTGGTTTATTCTGATAACGGACGAGGCTCTAGCCTACTAAATAGACGCTCGGATCATTCCTAGTCCGGCGTTTCTTCTTAGAGGGACTGGCGGCGTTTAGCCGCACGAGGCAGAGCAATAGCAGGTCTGTAATGCCCTTAGATGTCCTGGGCCACACGCGTGCCACATTGAAGGAATCATCGTGTGCTTTCCCTTTCCGACAGGAATGGGTAACCCGTTGAACCTCTTTCGTGCTGGGGATTGGCGATTGCAATTATCCGCCATGAACGAGGAATTTCTAGTAAGCGTGAGTCATCATCTCGCGTTGATTAGGTCCCTGGCCCTTGTCCACACCGCCCGTCGCTATTACCGATTGAATATTTTAGTGAGGACTTCGGATTGGCTGTCGATTTGGCTTTCGGGTCGAGCCGACGTGCCGAAAAGATGCCCGAACTTGATTATTTAGAGGAAATAAAAGTCGTAACAAGGTACCCGTCGGTGAACCAGCGGGTGGATCATTATCGAACCTTTCGTCGCGAGCGAGAGAAGTAGGTGAATCTCCTCGGTCTTCCGTCTGCCCGGATGGGGCCGAGAAACCGGTGCCGGTAGTCGGGCATAGTAGGGTGCCCGGCGAAAGTGCCACTTTGAACGGATATAAGACGCCGAACCTATGGTGTACCTGATTCCCGGCCGCGAGACGGCAAGAGGGAGGTCCCTCGTCCCTCGAGGACGCGGGGGCTAGGTTTGAAGAGACGCGCCCGCTCTGGCGCGCCGCACTTTCGGTGTCGGCCCCTGACGTTGACGTCCGCGACTTCGGATGATGGGGTTTTTGAACGCGCTGCGATGCCTCGAGTGGGTGTTCTGCGTCGAGTTGCCGTGCACGTGGCTAACTCCGCAACCCGCTCGGCGTCCTATTCCCTGGAAGGGAGGTAGTAGTCGATGTCCTTCTCGCTGACAAGGGAGTGCCCGGCCTAAGCCGGATTGCACGCACCATGGAGTCTTGAAGGTTCGTCGGTGGCCGCTTCCCCTACGGGGAGTAGTTGTTCCTGAACATTTTCTTTGAACGCAATACGATGAACGCCCTGGTGACGGGGCGGGAATCAAAACTCTGACAACTCTAAGCAGTGGATCACTCGGCTCACGGGTCGATGAAGAACGCAGCCAGCTGCGAGACTTGGTGTGAATTGCAGAACACATTGAGCATTAACTTTTTGAACGCGCATTGCGGCCTCGGGTTCTGCCCGGGGCCTCGCCTGTCTGAGGGTCGGATAAGACTTACCGAGGAAGGTTCTCCTTCCCATTGACCGCTCCGACTTCACAGTCGCCGGTTTAAAATCTCACGAGTGTTCTACGTCCTGTCGAAGAAGCGTTGCCGCGGTGCATGTCTGTCTGGGCGGAGGGAACGGCTATTTCTCTCCCCGTGGGATGGATCTGCGTGCAATGCAAAGAACGACGATTGACGAGACGCTCGCCAGTTTAACGGAGTATTTAAGGTGCCTCGAGAGGGTGTGCGTTTGAGTTGCCGTGTGCGTGGCAACTCCGCTGCTCGCTCGGTGCCGAAAAGGTGCCTCGAAGAGGGTTTGCGTCGAGTTGCCGTGTGCGTGGCAACTCCGCTGCTCGCTCGGTGCCGAAAAGGTGCCTCGAAGAGGGTTTGCGTCGAGTTGCCGTGTGCGTGGCAACTCCGCTGCTCGCTCGGTGCCGAAAAGGTGCCTCGAAGAGGGTTTGCGTCGAGTTGCCGTGTGCGTGGCAACTCCGCTGCTCGCTCGGTGCCGCTTGGATGTGATGCGGAGACTTTCGGTGTGGGTGTTCAAGAGTGACCGTGCGCGTGGTCACTCCGCCTCCCTTTTGTCGCCGCGTCCGACTCCGCGTGGAAGTGGGTCCGCGTTACTGAATTACTCCTGCCACGTGCAGTATACCCTATGTCGACCTCAGATCAGACGAGATAACCCGCTGAATTTAAGCATATAAATAAGCGGAGGAAAAGAAACCAACAGGGATTCCCTTAGTAACGGCGAGTGAACCGGGAGAAGCCCAGCGCCGAATCCCCGCTCGCAAGGGCGTGGGGAAATGTGGCGTTTAGGAGTGAGCGTGCCGGAGACGGACTCTGCAGCAAGTCCCCTTGACCGGGGCTGTTGCCCAAAGTGGGTGCGAGGCCCATAGCTGCTAGGTTCTATCCGGATGCGATCTCCTTGGAGTCGGGTTGCTTGGAAGTGCAACCTTAATCGGGTGGTAAACTCCACCTAAGGCTAAATACTTCCGTGAGACCGATAGCAAACAAGTACCGTGAGGGAAAGTTGCAAAGAACTTTGAAGAGAGAGTTCAAGAGTACGTGAAACTGCTTAGAGGTAAACGGGTGGGCCCTCGAAATCCTGTGGTGGGATCATTCAGTCGGGGTGTCGCGTCGCAGGCTGGGCATGCATTATGGTACCCGTGAGGGGGCCGGCTCGGCTAGCGTTGCGTGGCAAACCGACGCATTTGTTTCCCATCCGAAGGACGCCGCAACCGGTTGGTGGACGGTCTTAAGAGCGAGAAACGGCAGGTGGCCGGAGGCGTGCATTTGTGTGTCGCCGGTTGTTAGCCATCTTGCAGGACGGCCCGTCCGCCGACCGTGGCAATAAAGAGGCCCGGCTGGGCTTCGTCGTCTCCTCCTTGCGTAACGAGCTATACTAGCATTCGCAGGAGTTCGTTGAGAGGTGCGTTCGCACGAAGCGAGTTCGTGGCAAGCATCGCTCCGTCTCCGTTGGTGATGCGAGGCTCGTGGGAGTGATTGACGGTTTGCGGCGAGTAGATCGGTCACCCACCCGACCCGTCTTGAAACACGGACCAAGGAGTCTAACATGTGCGCGAGTCAATGGGTCTTGAATAAGCCCGGCGGCGAAATGAAAGTACAGGCCGGCGGAGGTCGGCCGCATTCGGGATCCCCGTTCCCTCGCGGGCGGGGCGCACCGGAGACCCGCCGCGTTCCACTTGTGGAAGTGGCGGAGTTTGAGCGCACACGTTGGGACCCGAAAGATGGTGAACTATGCCCGGACAGGACGAGGCCAGAGGAAACTCTGGTGGAGGTCCGTAGCGGTTCTGACGTGCAAATCGATCGTCAGATCTGGGTCTAGCGGCGTAAGACTAATCGAACCATCTAGTAGCTGGTTCCCTCCGAAGTTTCCCTCAGGATAGCTGGCGCTCATTGAATTCAGTCTCATCTGGTAAAGCGAATGATTAGAGGCCTTGGGGCCGAAACGATCTCAACCTATTCTCAAACTTTAAATGGGTGAGAAGTCCGCCTTGCATGACTGAAGGCCGGACGAGACAGGATGAGAGTGCCCAGTGGGCCACTTTTGGTAAGCAGAACTGGCGCTGTGGGATGAACCAAACGCCCGGTTAAGGCGTCCGATGCGAGACGCTCATGAGACCCCATGAAAGGTGTTGGTTGCTCTAGACAGTCGGACGATGGCCATGGAAGTCGGAATTCGCTAAGGAGTGTGTAACAACTCACCGACCGAAGCAACTAGCCCTGAAAATGGATGACGCTCCAGCGTTGGGCCTATACCGGGCCGCTACGGCAGAGCTTCCCTCGTGGAGGTTTACGCCGCAGTGAGTAGGAGGGTCGCGGTGGCGTGCGTTGAAGGTGCCGGGCGTGAGCCCGCCTGGAGCCGCCACCGGTGCAGATCTTGGTGGTAGTAGCAAATACTCAAGTGAGAACCTTGAGGACTGAAGCTGGAGAAGGGTTCCATGTGAACAGCAGTTGAACATGGGTCAGTCGGTCCTAAGGGATCGGAGAAATCCGTTCCGAAGCGAGACGTCTGCCGAAACGCAAACACATGCTCGTGTTTGTCTCGCTGCCGACCGAAAGGGAATGGGGTTAATATTCCCCAACCCGGACACGGAGATAGGTCCTTCGGGACCAAGTGCGGTAACGCAACCGAACTCGGAGACGTCGACGGAGGACCCGGGGAAGAGTTATCTTTTCTTTGTAAGAGTTCGTGTCCCTGGAATCGGCTCGTCCGGAGATAGGGACGCTGTTCTCGTAAAAGCACCGCGTCTCTTGCGGTGTCCGGTGCGCCTCTGTTGGCCCTTGAAAATCCGAGGGAGATAGTGTAATTTTCGTGCCGGTCCGTACCCATATCCGCAGCAGGTCTCCAAGGTGAACAGCCTCTAGTCACTAGAACAATGTAGGTAAGGGAAGTCGGCAAGTTCGATCCGTAACTTCGGGATAAGGATTGGCTGTGAGGGCCGGGCTCGTCGGGTTGAGGTCCTGTAGCTCGCGGGAGCCGTACCGGGACTGGGCGGGACTGGCTGCTGTCAAAGGCAGTCCGGTTCTGCTCGGACCAGAGTCGGTTCTGCTTGTTGAAAGCCTCGGCTGGAACTGGTGGGCGGACTTCGGTCTGCACTATCGGGCGTCGACGGGCGACTAACGGTCGACTCACAACTGGCACGGACTATGGGAATCCGACTTTCTAATTAAAAAATAGCATTGCGATGGCCGGTGAGCGGTGCTGACGCAATGTGATTTCTGCCCAGTGCTCTGAATGTCAAAGTGAAGAAATTCATCCAAGCTCGGGTAAACGGCGGGAGTAACTATGACTCTCTTAAGGTAGCCAAATGCCTCGTCATCTGATTAGTGACGCGCATGAATGGATTAACGAGATTCCCAACTGTCCCTATCTACTATCTAGCGAAACCGCAGCCAAGGGAACGGACTTGGAAAAATCAGCGGGGAAAGAAGACCCTGTTGAGCTTGACACTAGTCTGAGTTTGTGAAGAGACATGAGAGGTGTAGTATAAGTGGGAGGTGCTTGCACCGTCAGTGAAATACCACTGCTTTCATCGTTTCTTTACTTACTCGGTTAAGCGGAAAGCGACCCGTAAGGATCACGCTTCTAGCCCCAAGCGCGCTGCCTCCTTGTAGCGCGCGATCCGCTCCGAGGACAGATTCAGGTGGGTTGTTTGGCTGGGGCGGTACATCTGTCAAATGGTAACGCAGATGTCCCAAGGCGAGCTCAGCGAGGACAGAAACCTCGCGTAGAGCAAAAGGGCAAAAGCTCGCTTGATCTTGATTTTCAGTATGAATACGGACTGCGAAAGCAGGGCCTATCGATCCTTTTGACTTTACGAGTTTTATGCAAGAGGTGTCAGAAGAGTTACCACAGGGATAACTGGCTCGTGGCAGCCAAGCGTTCATAGCGACGTTGCTTTTTGATCCTTCGATGTCGGCTCTTCCTATCATTGCGAAGCAGAATTCGCCAAGCGTTGGATTGTTCACCCACTTATAGGGAACGTGAGCTGGGTTTAGACCGTCGCGAGACAGGTTAGTTTTAACCTACTGATGACTCGTCGTTGCGATAGTAATCCTGCTCAGTACGAGAGGAACCGCAGGTTCGGACACTTGGTTCATGTGCTTGGTCGAGAGGCCAGTGGTGCGAAGCTACCATCCGTGGGATTATGACTGAACGCCTCTAAGTCAGAATCCCGTCTAGTCGATGCAACGATACCGTTCGTACCACGCGCGTCGGTGGGCAACTTTAGCCGGGGTGTACATCTGTCCAGACTGTGGCAGGCTACCCTGGCGACGAGGCCTATCCGGTCCGGAGCATTCTCCGGGACGCCTATTTTGTGCGTCCTTTGCTCTAGATCCAACCCCTCTGGGTGCGATGCGCGGGTGCCAAATCGTCTGTAAAAGACTTTAGTACTAGTCTGGGTGTTGTACGTATTAGAGCAGCCACCATACTGCGATATACTGAGACTTATCCTCTGACTGGGAGATTTGTTGGAGAGACCAATGAATCATTTTTTTTTATTTTTTTTTAATCCGTTGGTCTTGTCTCATTGAGGACTTTGAAATTTTTTAATTTTTTTAAATTTACTAATTCAGTTGTTTTTATTTTGATCCATGCCGAGCAGTAACTTCGAACTTAGAAAATAACGCCTTAACGAACTTAGAAAAGTTTTAGTACTTCATATTTTCTCGTCTTGTCGAATTGGAATTTAGTATTGAATTCGGACTTTAAAATTTTTTTTTAATTTTACTAATTCAGTTGTTTTTATTTTGATCCATGCCGAGCAGTAACTTCGAACTTAGAAAATAACGCCTTAACGAACTTAGAAAAGTTTTAGTACTTCATATTTTCTCGTCTTGTCGAATTGGAATTTAGTATTGAATTCGGACTTTAAATTTTTTTTTTAATTTTACTAATTCAGTTGTTTTTATTTTGATCCATGCCGAGAAGTAACTTCGAACTTAGAAAATAACTCCTCGTTCGGACTTAGAAAAGTTTTAGTACTTCATATTTTCTCGTCTTGTCGAATTGGAATTTAGTATTGAATTCGGACTTGTAAATATTTTCGAAATTTGCAATAAGTTAGGATTCATTATAATAAGTTAGCTATTTCATATTTTACACTACTAAATGCAATTGCTTCCGCCCATTTCCCCCGAGTTTGCAACCGTAATAATTAAATTAATAATTTTAAATTTATAATTTAATATATAATTTTGGCTAAGTCCCCAAAAAAGTTGGTACTTCGAAAATCTTGTTGAAAATCTTAGGTTAATAAGCAACTAAACCCATCCATAGTCAAGGTGCAACAATGTTCAACGATATAACTCTCGATTACTTAATACCATTGTTAGAGTTTATTTTCGATTTGCATTGTTGCCCAATTCACATTGCAACCGCGTTAAAAATATTACTAACTCAATAATGAAATTATTAATCTTTTTAATCATTCATTTACTTATCGTTGTTCTAAATGACGTTGAAGAACGCCCTATATATATTTGATTATATTATTTCAGGACCCGCTTAGGTATATCATGAGAGCACCAAGTCATGTGATACCCAAGTCATGTGACCAGCACGAATATCCATGGCGCCATCTACATTAGGAATGTGAACTTTATTAATTTATATTTTATTATTATGGTAAATATTATAGTAAATTTATTATTATGGCGTTATATTTATTATTATTATTATATATATTTATTATTATTTATTATTATTACCCGCGCGCTCGCAAATCCTACATATTAAAAACATGTTACCATGGTTGATATTTTAAAGCAGTCTAATATCTAAAAAGTTAAATTCCAAAAATTAACAAAATGTAAAAAATATAAATTTAGTAAAAAAATACTAAGAATTGTTTAAAAAACCTTAAATTGTGCAATAAAAATAATTTTGATAACATCCATCGTCACTTGACTGCGGTTACGAAATTACGACGCCCGTCACCAATTGCCACCGTGTAACTCTGATAATGCCTGACTTTGAAGAAAAACGCAACACCGAAATCGTGAAATTCTGGATTAGTTTTAAGAGATTAGTTAACTAAACTAGTAAAATTAACAAATAATATTACATTATTTTATATTTTTAAATTTGTTTAAATTAATTTAATAAATTTAAGGAATGAAATTTCACTCAACTTATTTTAAAATCTTTTATTAAAAATTACTTAATTAACCAATTTTAATAAGTAACAGACTTTAAGAAATAACCTAATTGAATAATTAAACAGACTACTGACTTTCTATTTCTAGCCTCCTTAAGGACACAGACAATTATGCCTCGTAATTCACAAGACAAATAATTTAAACCGATTAGTTTTAAGAGATTAGTTAACTTAAATTGTTCAATAAAAATAATTTTGAAAACATCCATCGTCACTTGACCAAAAATTAACAAAAATGTAAAAAAAATTAAATTTAGTAAAAAAAATACTAAGAATTGTTTAAAAAACCTTAAATTGTTCAATAAAAATAATTTTGAAAACATCCATCGTCACTTGACCAAAAATTAACAAAAATGTAAAAAAAATTAAATTTAGTAAAAAAAATACTAAGAATTGTTTAAAAAACCTTAAATTGCTCAATAAAAATAATTTTGATAACATCCATCGTCACTTGACTGCGGTTCAAATTACGACGCCCGCCCGTCGCCAATTGCCATCGTGTAGATCTGATAATGCCTGACTTTGAAGAAAACGCATAACATTCGCCAAAAAATCCTTTATTAAAAATTACTTAATTAACCAATTTTAATAACCAATTAAACAGACCACTGACTTACTATTTCCAGCCTCCTTTAGGACACAGACAATTATGCCTCGTAATTCACAAGACAAATAATTTAAACCGATTAGTTTTAAGAGATTAGTTAACTTAAATTGTTCAATAAAAATAATTTTGAAAACATCCATCGTCACTTGACCAAAAATTAACAAAAATGTAAAAAAAATTAAATTTAGTAAAAAAAATACTAAGAATTGTTTAAAAAACCTTAAATTGCTCAATAAAAATAATTTTGATAACATCCATCGTCACTTGACTGCGGTTCAAATTACGACGCCCGCCCGTCCAAATTTTTTTATATAAAAATGTTTATCATCTGCAAAATACAACAGATCCAAAAGAAAATTAAGTCATTTGCATTTTTTGTTGAGATATACACAGTCAAAGTTGAACGCCCATAATGTTAAAAATTTTCACAAACTTTTATTCATACCTCCACAAATAAAATGAATTAAACAAAGAATGTTTTTCATTATATACTTCTTAATCTTCCAAAAACAAATCACACAAGTTTTTTCATTTTTAATATTTTTTTATTTCGAGATTTATTACAAGAAGAGATTATAAGAAATTACGAGACATAATTGGCTGTGTCAAAGCTCCGAAAGGAGGTAGAAATATGTTAAATTAATATACTGAATAGTAATAAAACTAAATAAATATTTATGGATAAATATTTATAATTATTATATTTTT
>JAFNEN010001544.1:0-26557 GCA_019343175.1 Oedothorax gibbosus | reverse complement strand
AAAGTGAATATTAATTTTAAGGATCGCATATACTTTAGCTATATACTTATTTTTTGCTTTTGGTTTAAAAAAAACATTTTTTTTTCACTATTTCAATAGTTTATTTTAAGTTGAAGAATAGTAATGATGTTCTAAAAACGAAATCACTGCTATTTTTACTGTGATTTTATGCTGTATTGTTTCACTCGAAACTTTAATTTACTTCTTTAATTAGAAACAATTTTTATTTTTATTTAAAAATATGTTCTTACTCTTATTGGGTTTGGATAATGTATACAAACAAAATCTACGTTATTTTAAACAAAATCTTGTTATAAAAAGTAATGTACTTAAAAATCCCTAACTTTTGTATGTTTTTCATGTATAGTTATTTAAGGGGACAGGGAACACAACGAAGCTTCAAAATATTAAATTTTCATTTTAACTTTCAATCACTAAAATGAATATTTACGAAAATTTTAATATAATACGCATCAGAATATGGGGTTGGAGTTCGCAAATTTGGTAGTTAATTTCAATATAACTTTGTTTCCAGCTTCATATGTCATTATTTTAAAAAACAGATTTTTAGCTTTTAGGTACACTTTCCAGCACAACTATTGCGTGTATCTGAAATAATTTTTATATAAAAAATAATAAAAAGTCCATTCAACGCAATGAACCTCAAGTTTGACGATAAAATATTAATAATTTTAAGTATTAACCTAAATAGAAATTTTGCGCATTTCTTAAATTAGAAAAAATCATCTTATTTGTACTCACTTAATATTTTTTTGGAATATTTTTGGTTCACTGTGTTAAATAAACATGTATACGACAGCACAGAAAATTTTCAACCCTTCTAGTAAAATAGAAAAAGAGAAAAGTGTACCTTAAGGCTGAAAATTGGTGTTTTAGAATAATGACATTTAGAGCTGGCAACAAAGTTATATTAAAATTAACTACCAAATTGCATACTCCAGCCCCATATTCAAATGTGCAATAAAGATGTTTTTTCATAAAGGCACGATTAAGCAACTAAAGTTTAAATGAAAATTTGATACTTTGAGTGGTTATTTTGTTCCCTGTTACCTTAAAACTCTTATCAAACGAAATTACACGAAATTAACAAAAAACATTCCAAAATGTTGTAATTTCAACTCGAATTTCCAAATAAGAAAATGGAACAACATTATTTCAAATTATTCTATTCTTACAAATTTCTTCCAAAGCATAGAGAAATGTCTATAATTAAATTTCAACATTCTTGAAATCAATTTCATTCCAAAGAATGCAAAATACAAGCGCCATTCCATCGTGAGAGAGGCGAGCATTCATTTAATTCCCAAGACGCGCCAATGATTGCAAGGAAGCCATTGCAAGGAATGAAGACATTTTGAAATTTCGGACCTTAATTGCGATTTTACGCGTTTCCAAATGCATCTGTCTTCGTGAGATATCCTAAGTAATTTTGTGAGAAGTTGTTTCATTTACGCGGTGTTAATTATTCCTTTTAGCAGGTTATTTACTGTCAATTCATTGGAGTTTGGAACACAGCGAGCAAGTATTTAAAGCAGTAGTTTTCGTAGATTAATTTCAATTTAAGGTGTTTGAATTTGGACCTTAGTTGTTTAGAGATATAATTAGAGTTAATTTTATTTATAAACATGTACTTTTGCTTAAGTAAATTAAAATTCTAAAATTACAGTTAAATGGATATGAGTATGGATAATTATACTAAAATTCCATTTTAAGTGTCTACTTTAATCTGACTCAACTATAGTTTCTGAATTAAGTGAGAAGTTAGACAATTATTACAGCAATATTTCTGATATTCTTAGATTAGACTAAAAAAATCTGCTGGTATTGTAGAGTTAAATGTAACAATGCCCGATTCAAACTAAATAATTTTCAAATTTTTAAAAGTTAAACCGTATTTTGTATAAAATTCATGTTACCACTTCTTATATTCGAGAAGAGTTTTTGGAGCAATATGTGATAATGGAGAATGGATAATAAGAACAAATCGGGAAATATATGAAATATACAAAGAATCGGATATTGTCACAGTGATTAGAAAAAGGAGAGCCCAGTGGCTAGGGACATGTTGAAAGGATGGAGTCTAACAGAATAACCCGAAGACTCATGAAAGAAAACCCTAGCGGATCAAGACCTAGAGGAAGACCAAGTTTAAGATGGATGGACCAAGTGGAAGAAGATCTTAAGACTTGGGGAATTACCAACTGGAAGCAAAAGTCCTCTAACAGGGTAGAATGGAGAAAAAACCATAAGGTAGGCCAGGGCCCTTCAAGGGCTGTAGTGTCAATGATGATGACTTCTTATATTCTGACCATAATGTTACCGCGTTCATAGCCACCTGCCGCTATCACGATATTAAATAAAATGCTAATTATTTAAATCAAATGCTATCAATGAAGTATTTTGCCATTGTATAGGGGATTGGTAAGGCCACATCTGGAATATGCTGTTAAGTTTGGTCTCCCTTCCTCAGAAAAGATATAGAGTTGCTGAAAGAGTTCAGCATATGGCTACAAAAATGATTAAGGGTCTATCTGGTATTGATTATGATAACAGATTAATATCTTTAAACATGCGTATTCCCTGGAAAACAGGAGAGCTAGGGGTGATTTAATACAGTTATTCAAGTTCATAAAGCAGGGAGACATGGAGGGCTTAGGTTTTACCTAAAATAGCCGGACCAGAGGACATGATCAGAAATTGAATAAATCGAGCTTAGAAGGAAGGTTAGAAAACATTATTTTTACAATAGAGTTGTCAATGAGTGGAATGCTTTACCAGATTATTCTGTGCATTCGAAGAGAGTAGAAGATTTAAGAAGAAACTTGACAGTCATTGGAAACTGGTAATGTATTAGATTTTATTTTGGACCAACCTTGCTGGGCCTCTGGCCTGTTATTGGTCGACAATTTTTGTATTTATATTTATTTGTATTTCTCAATAATAGAGATTAGTAAACAATTAGCTAAAATATACCTCTATTTTAAATCGCATCAAAATTGTAACTACACTAAAATATTGTGTTCGAACTGCACAAGTGGTAATAAGTATTGCGTAAAAATGGCAAAATTTATTTTTAATTATTAATTATTATTTTTTATTTTACAATTATTTTTTTTAGTGTGTTAATGACATACGGGTATACACAAATTTGGGTTTTCCCAACGTAACTAACGTTCGCGAGAGGAGACTAATATAGTCTATGAGAGGAGGAGAGAGATTAATATATATCATACGGGATTGATGAAAAATTGTTCAGTATCTTGGTTTTATAAAAACATGTATAACAAAACTGTAACATTTATTTTAAAGTATCGTAATGTATACTTTTTAGGCTTTAACATAGCTATTTATCTGAAACATTAAGAAGCAAATGCTGAACCACATTTTGGAATAATACATGCGTGTTGCGCCTTCAACACAATTTTTGTGCAAACCATATGCATTGTTATTTGGCCGCAACGCAATTTTTTGGTATTGTTGCAACCAACTTGTAATAAACTGGAGAAACACAATTTTTTGTAGTGAAAGTTGACACAAGTTTTTTTTCTAAAAAGGAAATTTAAGAACTATTATATAAATGCGATCCTTATAGCATGAAAAAACATACAAATTACAACGTATTAAAGCGATACACGGGCCCTTCTGGATATGCAAGCAGGGTTGGCGAGCTCAGTCGGTTAAGGCGTTCGCATGCGAAAGATCCCACGTTCGATCCCGGGCATCGCCAAAATAACTTTCGATTTATAAATGACCCGTGCAGTCAAAAATGTTCGACGAATAAAACTCCGCGCAGAGAAAATGCACTTTAAATATGCTTCAAAGTCCCAACTCTGCGTACGATGTAAGATTGGATAATATAAAAATAAAAAACGAATCAATTTAAAATAATAAAAACCGTATACAATATCACCCGGTAATTAATATTTTACATAAAATCTTGCAGTGCGTCTAATAATTTGTCGAGGAAACTGTTTGTTTAAAATATCGACCTGCTTTATATTATTAGAGTACCAATAGATAAATCAACGCCCTTAACAGTTGCGTTGGGTGCCCAACTCAGGTGTCGGCTCTTCGCTCGACTGTGGTTCTAAATTATGACACCCGTCGTCAATAGCCTTCGTGTAGATATAGTGCTCCGATAATTGAAACTAAGTTAACTGGATATGCCTGTTAATGGCCTATAAAACTATCTCTTAGGTCTAGTATGAGGTATTTTCTATCTATCTTCTTCGATCATTAATCTTCAAAATAAATATTAAAAAATAGATATATACCTTTTTATAAAAAGAGTAAACTGTATTGTGAAGTCTACCGATAAATTGTAATTTGTTGTTTACAAACGATCAATAAACAAAATAACAAAACAAATATTTTCTGAAAGCAATTTAGTAGCCGCGTGTGATTCGCCTTGAATTTCGCAATTTGTTTTTCTTTTTCAGCCTCGATTTTCATTCTGTTGTTTCCAAAACAATCAGTTACCTGGCACAACAAACCAAAATAACCAAAGAATTCCCAAAATAATTCAATACCCCTTTGTCTAGCCCTAGATGAATGTGACAGCTAAAACGTTCTAAAAAAATGTCTCGTTGTTTCAAATCGCCGTGCTGTGAGATATATATTGCATTGTTCTAACCCTAGGGAATGTAACATAAAAATATAAATCTTATCGCAGGGAAAGTATTTTTCATTTATTATACTTTCGCATTTCACTTGATTTATCTATTGGTACTCTAATAATATAAAGCAGGTCGATATTTTAAACAAACAGTTCATTGACAAATTATTAAACACACTGCAATATTTCATGTAAAATATTAATTACCGGGTGATATTGTATACGGTTTTATTATTTTAAATTGATTTGTTTTTTTATTTTTATATTATCCAATCATAATTACCGATATATTTGACATAAATAAAACAGCATTAATTTAGAAAAGCATAAGTTTAATAAGTTTTAAAGAAAAGTGAAATTAATGTTAGCAATAGTCAATATTCAGTTGAGCCACCTTTAGCCGCTATCAAAGCTTTAATTCTGCGCGGCATGCTATCAATGCAAGACTGTACTGTCTCCTGCATTTGAGGATGATGATTCCACACATAAATAATCTTATAATAAATAATTAATATAAATTAATCTTAATCATAATTAATCATAATTATCTTAAAATAAATACAAATATGTAGTCTACAATAATTGTTTTAAAAAAATCAATAATATTGTAGTTTAAATATACCATTATTGCATAAAAACTCTTAAGAAACATAAAATTACTAAACAAAATAAAGTGCGTCTAATAATTTGTCCAGGGACTGTAACCTTTAATATAAAAGAGTTTATCAAGTTTTAGAAAATGCCATTAAAATATTTTGTTTACAAAACCCTAAACTTCAAGTCATTATAAGATCATTTAAATTATTTATTTTCCAAAAGATAACAATTTTAGGAGAAATTACTTGTTTAAATTGTTTTCCATTTTTGGGAATATTTAATGGTTCATATTCGAATTCTAAAGAAGACTTATAAAAATGACCTTCATGGACTATTTCAATAAACCACTTTTGTTTTATTGCAGTTGTTAAAAAAACTATTAATATTTAAAGAAACCCTCTAAACTTTATATAATAAGAATAAAAGGTCTTATTTTATTGTCTCTTTTTTTTACTCGAAACCATAAAATATCAGAATATTTCTAGCTGATAAACTCAAATTAAGTATTTTTTTAATAGAATGTTCAATAGTTTACCATATTTTAGAAATTTAATTAAAAACTTCACTTCTATCACGTTCTTTGTCTACTCTTTTAAAATAATTAAAAAATAAAGTTATTAACATAAATCTAAACACTTTTCTCGTCGATTAAAAGATAACTTCCGGGCTTTTTGACATAAAAAGTTAAGTACAAGTCTTAAAGTATTAAAAATGGTAAAAATCTAAAATTACTATATTATTTTTTAGGCGCCGCCGATGAATCTTCAATTAATTATTTTCATTTGTTCACTGATAGAATTTTGAGTGTTCTTTCTTTTAATAACTGTTCTGGAGCGATAAAAAACAATGCCTTATTTAATGAGTATCAATTAATTATTCAAATAGTATATTTTGATTGCAATAATAACTTAATTAAATCTGATTAATGAAACAATATTTTGGTTTAAGTTGTTGGTATTGGTTTTATTTGAAAATAATTTGGATATTTATTACAATAATAAAATACGAGAGAATGCTGTACAAATATTTTGGTTAAAGTGTACTGACTTCCTCAAAAAAAAATTTTTTCACACAATTTAATGTTATTATTTTAAAAATCCATAGCTTACTTCGTACTTTATCATGAATCTCAAACAGAATCTTTGCCTTTTATTTCGCCTGTAGCTCTAGTGCGACGATAATTTAAACTAAACTAGTGCGACGATAATTCAAACTAAACTAGTGCGACGATAATTTAAACTAAACTAGTGCGACGATAATTCAAACTAAACTAGTGCGACGATAATTCAAACTAAACTAAACCTTTTATTTCAATTTCTTAAACATGATTTCTTTAAAAAAATTAAATGGATATATCAATAAAAAATTATAATTATTTTTTAATAAATATTTTACAAATCTATCACAAAAATACAAAGCAATAAAATTACTTTAGTAATTTAATTGATAAAAATGCACAACTATTGGAGTAAAGATGAATAGTTAGTCGGTCAGTTACTTCCTTTGGTATGCATTAGATTTTAAATCAAACTAACACTGAAATGGTTTTTTTTATAATTGCGTGAAAAAATCCGACTTTTACCTAATAATTTTAGTAAAAAACGCGTAAAGTATTTTTTTCACTCAGAAGTAATAAAAGTACTTTTTTTTCACTCAAAAGCGGTGAAAAAAAAGTACACACACTTTTTGTCACTCTTTTCATTAGATGCTAATATTTCAAGTAAAACTTTTATTTAAAATATTTATGTTAATAGTAACAGTGGAACCACTGTTATTGGTAGGTAGGTACATATATATTCTGGCTTGTGTGCTTGATCAGTGACCCGCTTAGGAAGCCTTCGTCAAGTAAGACAGACACAGAAAGAATTTTTTACTGTCACAGAGAAAGGAATATACAACCAGGACGAAGGCGGGAATCGAACCCGCACCCGTAAACATTTGCGTAAAATTTATGAACTCTAAATTTCACTTTTACATTACACTTTTACATGTTTTTTTAATATTCACTATAATAATATTACAACTATATCAGCGGTAACCAGCTATAGTTGTATATTTAATATGCAACTATGGTTGAAAAATATTTATATATTATATCAAATATAGAACAATAGTTATGACGTTATAAGTATTAATAAATAAAGGTGTAAAATCGATAACTAAAAAATTTGTTCTTGGTTTCATCATAATAATGGTTCTTAGTAGCTGCAGTGGCTGTGTGGTGAAATGTTTCACCATATTTTCTGCATTAGGTTGAACCTTTTTTCAGGTTTGTTTTACAAATTAAGGGGACGCATTACCCAATATTTAGGGCTGCCCAGAAAATAATTAAACATGCTCAAATGCTGTGAGCTAAGGATATTGCAAAAAAAGAAATATTCTTTTATAATGGTGGAGGTTTATTGAAAATGATATAGTGGTTTGGTAAAATGGTTTTTGAAATTTTTATGTTTATTTTTTAAATTTTTAATTTTTTCAGCTTGTGAATGGTTAAAACCCTAAGGCTTTTAGGTAAATTAATGTAGAGCTCCAATTTTTTTTTCCTGTGTTGACACATATGCGTTTAACAAAAGTTGGTATGTGATAAGGTCTAGTGTGAATAGATTTAAAAAAAATGATGAAGGTGAAAATTTACAAAAAATCTTATTTTTTGACCATTTTTATACATAAAGCTACCTAACTTTTTTTGTTTTACTGATAGCTCAATATCCATACTAACTTTTATTAATAGATGTTGTGGAAACATTTTGAAAAAAATCTATTACAAAATTCTTTAAATTGTAGGAGGAGTAGCATTTTGAAAAAAAGTTAAAAATTTTTAATTAAAAAAAAAACTTACGTTTTAATATTTATCATTTATTCGTATATGTTTATTGAATGTTAGTTCTTTGTAAAAAACAGTTTAATTTGAATGCTAGCGATAAAAACACTAGATTTAATTTTTTGGGTACCGCGTCCCCTAAAAACCGGAAAAATGGTTCAACCGAATACCGAAAATAAGGTGAAACATTTCACCTCACAGCCACTGCAACTACTAGAAACCATATTTTAATAAAACTTCAAGCCAAATTTTTAACTTTAGTTTTCTGAAATTAAATTTCAGATGTAATAGCTTTAAACGCTTGTCATCAAAATAACAATATTTTGATACAACATTGTTACAGAACAATTTGAGCACCGTGTTATGAAAGAAAGAACCCGTAATAAACTTGTCCTTATTCTTCCTTCTTCGAAAAGTTGTGTCAATTTAGCAGTTTTCCAAAATTTAATATCATTGATTTATACATTTATCACTAAAATAACACTGTTTTAATAAAACTTTATTACATTTGAGTACAGTGCTTTGAAAGGTAGAACCGATTATAAAAAGCATTCATACATTTCCTTCTTTGGAAAGTAAGTAAACTGGTAAAATTAACAGTTTTCAAAAATATAATTTCATTTGCAATAAATTTAAACACGTATCACTAAAATAACAATGTTTTGAAACAACGTTATTACATTTGAGCACCGTGTTATAAAAGTTAACCCATTATAAGATCTTCCTTCTTCGGAAAGTAAATTAACGTGTAAAATAAAAAGTTTTCAAAAATTTAATACCATTTGCAAGAGATTTAAACACTTAACACTAAAATAACAATGTTTTGATACAACATTATTGTTCGAGCACCGTGTTATGAAAGATAGAATCCATTATAAAATCATTTTTACTCTTCCTTTCTTCGGAAAGTGATGATACCATCATATTTCACGTGGCTTCACATCATCTTTCATACTAAAACGTTAGACGCGGCTCCTTGCCTTAGCAATAGATCATCCTGACAGAACATTTCATATAGCTTCCTTTATTTAGAAAACTGCATTATACGGTAGGGGATATTTTGCTTTAAAGAGATGCAAAAAGTGTTTGAAAGAGATATGATTTTACCCAAGGTATTGTTTTGGTAAAGCATTTCGCGTGTGCCTTAAGTTATGCGGCATAGGAAACGTAATTTTGTTGGTTATAAGTTAGTGTTCCTAATTGCCTGTTTTAATTGCAGTTTAGTATTTGATAGAAAAGTTAATTAGAGGTTTGTGTATGAGATTGATAAAGCCAGAAGTGAAGCAAAAAAAGTAAACAAACGGGTTTAAAATGTATTAATTATTATGTATTACAAACTTAGTTTATACCAAATTTGTGAAACACTATGTAATCAATCAATAAACATATGTATTTTTCTTAATTGATGAAGTTGTAGCATCATATATTAGGAAAATTCATTTTCTTTTACCAAAACTAAAATTTTGATAATTTTTTATAATATTTCTAATATTTTTAAAAATATATAATAGATTAAAATAAAAATAAAATTTAAAAGAATACATTTTACCTTTAGTTAAATATGCGTTTAAAAATTTGTAAATTAGAATTTCATCTATTTTTCGCTACTTTGATCGTTATAACGACTTACTGCTTCAAAAGAAATGGTTTCTGTTTTTCATTTTTACAAAATATATTCATTTTATAATATAAGAAACATGTTTGAAAGCGATTGATATTGTTTTAGTAATAAGTTTTGTCTTAGTAGATATTTTAATAGTTTTTAACTTTTGAATTGGATCAAAAATACAAGTTATAAAAAATTTAAGCTATTAATAAAGAAACATCTTTAGTTATACATTTTATAAAATTAATTGCTAGTGTAGCCACCAATGACAATAACAACTAAATATTTTAAGGGGAAACGGTACCACTTTCAAAATTTTTTAAATTTTGACATATTCACTATAAAATTGGTGCGTTTTATTAGTTCAACATATATTTAAAAACAATATATGACAAAAAAAAATTAAAAACTATTTTAATATTTAAGTTATTTAAAAAATATTTTTTTTTGAACTTTTATAAAATGCTAAGGCTTTTTTAAATACAAATATTTTAACCCAATTTTTTCCAACGTGTACTTTAAACTGTTTTACATAAGAATTGGTATCCAAATTTGATTTATCTTCAGTAGTTGTTTCATAAAAAATATTTATCTAGAAAATCCCAATATTTTAGAATATTTGGAAAATTTCGAATTTAGTATTTTTTTTATAAAAAAGTATTACTTTCGAAAACAATTTTGATATCAATTCTTAATGTCAACATATTTGAGAGACTGCATACAAAATTCCTTAGACTTCTATAAATAATTTTTAAAAAAAGCCTTAGCGTTTTGAAAACCTTGTCATGAAGGAAAAATGAACACCGAGAAAAACACGTTTAAAGTTTTCATTCGTTTGCATTTTTATCCTACCTTTGCGCATAAAAAGTAGAAAAACTTTTTTTTAAATATAGCTACACTTTTGAAACTGGGTAGACTTATTAAGAAGATTCCAAACTTTAATTTAGCAAATAAAAAAAATCGCAATTTTGCCGTTTTTGAGCTACTGTGTCCCCCTACCATATTCTACCAATAATTATCAAAACTAATGATATTTCCCCCCTGATTAAGAGTAACAAAGGTGTCGTATAGAAAAGCAAAATAAAATTCGAATCCCATGCGCTGTTTTGGTTTCTCGGCCAGAAGCTTATACAAATTGGATTATCTGCTGGAAAGTAAACGAAACACTTGAACCTGCACACTTACACTATTGAAGACGTACAAGTGCCCCAGATATCAGATTAAGATTTATTGGCGTATGGACACTGTCCTATACTATGGAGAAAATTGGGTTTGAATGTATTGCATGGTTGGTTGGTTGGTTGGTAGACATATATATTCAGGTTTGTGTGCTTGGTCAGCGACCCGCTTATAAACCTTCGTCAAGTAAGACAGACACAACAGACAACACACACATAAGTGGATCCAACTAATTTTTAGAGACAGAGGCCAACTAGAGGATCCCCAGAATTGGCTTGTCACCCCCAGAGGTATTGATTTGGTATGGGAACTTAGAGGACTTTCGGACCCAACAGATTTAACGAGCACGTACTCCGCATATACTCGGTAGGTCTTCAGTGGTACCGGGACTCGATCGCAGGACCTTCCGATCCCGAGACCGAGACGCTGACCACTAGGCTCACTACGGCCCCGATTGCATGGTATAATGAACCTTATTTTGGGTTCCATTGAGTTTAGTTTCAATTATCGTCGCATTAGAGCTACACGAGGGCTATTGGCGACGGGCGTCATATTTTAGAACCACAGTCAAGTGACGAGCCGACACCTGAGTTGGCACCCAACGCAACCGTTAAGGACGACATCGTACGCAGCGTTGGGACTTTGGAGCGTATTTTAACGTACACTTCCTCTACACGGGGTATTATTCGTCGGACATTTTTGGCTGCACGGGCCGTTTATAGGTCTTCAGTTATTTTGGCGATGCCCGGACTCGAACCTGGGACCTTTCGTATGCTAGGCGAGTGCCTAACCGACTGGGTTCCATTGCCTCGGGTTCCATTGAATTGTCTATTGTTATCATCTCATTTGTATAGTGAAAATGCATCTTCATTCTTATCTGTATGATGAAATTTATATTCATTATCTTATCTCTATAAAGAAAATCATCTTCATTAATTTTCTGTACAATGAAAAGTCATCTTCATTAATTTATCTGTATAATGAAAAGTCATCTTCATAATCTTACCTGCATGATGGAATTTAGTTTTAGTGTACTTTATAAATGAGAAAATCGCGCATATGCAATGGGTATCTGCCATTTATTTTTTTTAGTTTTTAAAGATATTGCTAAAAAACGAAAATCTTCTTGTGCAAATATTTACCCGAAATATCTATTATTGAATGGTAATTGGAAGTCGTGTGGTGTTTCACACTCCTATTTTGTTAACCGCAATTGTTTAAAAAAATACAATAGGAACAACTTTTTTATGCTATATGATGTTCAAATATTATTTTTATAATTGCGTGAAAAATAATCCGATTTTTACACTATAATTTTAATATCAGACGCGTGCGAAAAGTTATACTTTTTAGAAACAGTGATAAAAAATTACTTTTTTTCACCCAAAAGCAGTGAAAAAAAGTACTTTTTTTCACTCTTTTCATAAGATGCCAACATTTCAAGTAAAATTTCTATTTCATAATGTTCATACAATCCGGAAATTTATTGATCTGCTTTATTTATAAATATTATGCGCTTGAATGTTATTATTTCTTTTATTTTTGAAGCACTATCCATGTTCAAATGTTTGACTTTTGTAGTTCCAGAGATTTATCGATGCCGATCTTCTTTACGTAAAAAAATTAGCACGTGAAATCCACTAGTTTTAAAAAGTGTTACTTTTCACACTTGTTGCATAATAGTTATTTACGCAACAAGTGTGAAAAGTAATACTTTTTAAAACTAGTGGATTTTATTTCACGAGCGAGGTACGAGCGAGTGAAATAATGACACGTGTTTTAAAAAGTTTACTTTTCTCACGTGTTTCATACACTATTTTTTATAATTACGTGAAAAAAATCAAATCTCATTAGTTCAAAAATAATTTAAATGCTAATTTTTTTTACGTAAAGAAGATCGGCATCGATAAATCTCTGGAACTACAAAAGGCAAACTCATTTTTTAGTTTAGAGTCAAACATTTGAAAATGGATACTCATTCAAAAATAAAAAAAATAATAACATTCACGCGCATAATATTTATAATGAAAGCAGATCAATAACTTTCTGGATTTTATGAATATTATGAAATAGAAATTTTACTTAAAATGTTGGCATCTTATGAAAAGAGTGAAAAAAAGTACTTTTTTTTCACTGCTTTTGGGTGAAAAAAAGTAATTTTTTATCACTGTTTCTAAAAAGTATAACTTTTCGCACGCGTCTGATATTAAAATTATAGTGTAAAAAGCGGATTTTTTTCACACAATTACAAAAATAACTATTGCATCTTATTTTTAATTTGAATACTTTTTCAATTACACAAAAGGTTTATTTAATTATGATTATTTTCTCAATAACAATAAATCACCAACTGTTCTTATTTTACCCCCATTATAAAACCTACAAAACTTCGACGAACATTTGTTATCCTAATATTGAAGCTATTTTTCTCTGTTATTGGTAAAAAGCCAGAATCTTCAAAATTTTTACGTCTGCCAGTTTAATCTGTACATAGGCCAAAGTTATTCGGTTTTTAATTAATTATTGTATTTTATCCAAACATTTATAAATTTGTTTATTTAATGGTATATGGAAGATCTATAATAATAAAAGTGAAGTTGTGTATGTATGGGTATATTACTTATAGACCCTTCAACTAGACATCTGTTTGACTCGTAACTTGGCGCAAATGCGT
This sequence comes from Oedothorax gibbosus, assembly GCA_019343175.1. Classification (NCBI taxonomy): domain Eukaryota; kingdom Metazoa; phylum Arthropoda; class Arachnida; order Araneae; family Linyphiidae; genus Oedothorax; species Oedothorax gibbosus. The sequence continues at coordinate 13,044 of JAFNEN010001544.1, read as the reverse complement.
AGTTCATACTTAGATTATGATTTTACAACTTTCAGGTTTTAAAATGTTCAGGTTTTAAAATTTTTTGAAAAAACTACATCACTTTCGCTCAAATCCGATCATTTTTTCCTTTCCTGTTGCCATCGGCTGAAAAAATTAAATTAAACTTTTACGTAAATAATTAAAATTGAAAATGTTTATTTTATTCTGTTGCCATTACCTTCAGAAACTAAATTCATTATTTGAAAAATAATTGACATGTTTCAAGTGACGTAATTCCGCCAGTCTACATTCCGGATTTTATTGTGGGTTTATTTGATGACTTTTTCATTGATTTTTCTGTGGACTACACATATACATATTTAACAATTATTGTATAGTTAAGCTATTACTGAACTATAATGGTTGATAAAGGCCATCGAACTAGAGCTGCATATTAGGGTTTTTATGTCATTATTTTTTCGCCAAGTACGTTGCCAAACTCGCCAATTTATTTACTAATACGCGCCAATGGGCAAAATGTTTTTTTAATAAATAATTTATAAGCTGGTTGATTGTTCGAAGGTCCTTGTGCTAGAGCTGTATAATGGGTGTATTTGTAGCTATATGTATTTTCTCGCAAAATTATTTCCCAAAACGCGCCAAATGACCGAAAAGGTTTTATGTATTTATGAGGGAATTGTGATGACATTTATGAGTGCATTTTATAGCGTATTTTTCATTTTGGAATTTTAAGGCAATGTGAAACGGGATTTTATACTTTATAACGAGCGGGAACAATAACATAAGCTTATGATCCTGTAACAGGTTGTATGGTACACATACTTGGATCGATTTGATATTTTTTAATCCGTGCGAAGAACGGGCATACATTTGCTATTGTAAAATAATAAAAGAATCAATGTCGAGTTCATGAAAAATGTTCGTTATTAAAAAAATGTAATGCATCTGATTGGTTTTCAGGAACTGATAAACATTCTTGAGTAATAAAAGTTTCTACTATATTCTTGTAAAAACTTTTAACAAAATAAATGGTCTGACTTTCGAAACACAATATAAAGTTACAAGGCATTTAAATTTAGCATTACACTATACCAAATAATCCTTAATAGTACAAAACAGGTTTTTTATTTACAATTCTTAAGTTTAACCTATTCGTTTTTCTTGCCTAAACAAAAGAGATAATGCTTGAAAGCTTTTTCTAAATGCAATCTTAAAAACACGTTTAGAAAAATTTTCGAGAACTAAAAATACATTTTATCAGCTTCTATAAAGTTCGCATCATCCTATGTAAAATCTGTTTAAATATTCAGTACCGAAGACTAACAACGAGCATGTATTTCTTAAAGGGTAACTTCGATGCTTTTAGAGGAATTAAATGCAGTGTTCTCTTAGTATATTTACTTCCATTACACGTAACTTGAAATAAAAACATTAATATAAAAAAATTGTTGGATTTTTTAAAAAAAAATCTTTTTTGTGTTTTTTTAAATATTTTTTAAAGAGGTTTTGCTCAATAGTTATAACAGTACACTGCTTAGTTATTTTATAAATATCATAATTTCACGCAATTGACAAAACATTTCCACTGTTTACAAAGATTTTCCAAGCTAATTGTAGTGTAAATATTAAAAAAAACTAGTGGTGTGTAACACGACTTTCAATTATCACTCTATAAAGCAATACATTTCAAGGTAATCATGTAACAGCAATTTCAATAACTTTAAAACCTAAAATTCTATAGAAGCTACCATTTGCGCATGTGTGATTTTCTCAAAAACTTTATTATGACGACCGATAGGTACAGCTGGGGAAAAAAAAACGATCCACCCTTCGTTTTTCGGCTGCTATTGATCAGGGAATTTTGTGAAAGGTGTCATTTTTCAGGAAATAGCGTAAGGAATTCAGAACTGGCAACCAAAATTGTATAAGGGGTCGTCTACCTATTAAAATGAGTACCAACTTTGAAAATTCCAATGGCAACACCCAATTTTTTTTATATAAAAATGTTTATCATCTTCAAAATACCCCAGATCCAAAACAAAATGTATTAATTTGCATTATTTGTTGAGATATAAGCATTCGAAGTTGAAGGCCCATAATGTTAAAAAAGTTTCACAAACTTTTAATTATAGCTCCACAAATAAAATGAATTAAACCAACATTTTTTTTTCATTATATACTTCTTAATCTTCCAAAAACAAATCACACAAGTTTTTTCTCAATTTTTAATTATTATTATTTTTTTATTTAAATTTAAATAAGAAAAAATAAATTATGAATAGCAAACCCAAATTTTTGTTACATAAATCGATAAAGTAGATCAAATAGAACCAAAATCCCGAATTTTTTAATTCAACAACAATTATTTGCCGAGTTATTGTAAAAATACTGAAAAAAACGAATTTTAGGGACCGTGTAAAAAATTACTTAGCAAATTGGACACTAATTTGCATTATCGTTTGGTGGTTGAAAAGCGTTTTTGGTAAATGTTTATTCAAATTATTGATGTCTGTCAAATGTCTAAAAGTCTTTTCTTGTTTCAAGTGCATACAATGTATTTCGTTTGTATAATTAACATTAAATTATATCGATTACTATGTTTTTGAAAGTATGTTATTTCCAATATTATTTATAATTATTTTATTATAAAATTTCCAATAATATGTTATTTTCTCCATTTTTTTAATTATTAGAGATTACTTATTTATTTAGTTATTTTAGTCAGTCAGTTAATTAGTCAGTTAGTCAGTCCGTTAGTTAGTCAGTCAGTTAGTCAGTCAGTCGGTTAGTTAGTAGTCAGTCGGTTAGTTAGTCGGTCAGTTAATTAGTCAGTCCGTAAGTTAGTCAGTCAGCAAGTTAGTCAGTCAGTAAGTTAGTCAGTCAGTAAGTTAGTCAGTCAGTAAGTTAGTCAGTCAGTAAGTTAGTCAGTCAGTTAGTCAGTCAGTCAGTTAGTCAGTCAGATAGTCCGTTAGTTAGCCAGTCAGTCAATTAGTTAGTCAGGAGTCAGTCAGTTAGTCCGTTAGTTAGCCAGTCAGTCAATTAGTTAGTCAGTGAGTCAGTCAGTTCCCTGACTAACTAATTGACAGTCAGTTAGACTAAGTTTAGTCAGGTCTGGACTAACTAAAGGAGTGACTAACTAACGGAGTGATTAATTGACTGACTGACTAACTAACTGACTGACTGACTTACTAACTAACGGACTGACTAACTGACTGAATAACGCGACTAACTAACGGACTGACTGACTGACTGACTAACTAACTGACTGATTAACTAACTGACTGATTAACTGACTAACTAACTGACTGATTAAATAAATGACTGATTAACTAACTGACTGATTAACTAACTGACTGATTAACTAACTGACTGATTAACTAACTGACTGACTAACTAACTGACTGACTAACTAACTGACTGACTAACTTACTGACTGACTACGGACTAACTAACGGACTGACTGACTGACTGACTGACTAAGTAACTGACTGATTAACTAACTGACTGATTAACTAACTGACTGATTAACTAACTGACTAATTAACTGACTGATTAACTGACTGATTAACTAACTGACTGATTAACTAACTGACTGATTAACTAACTGACTGATTAACTGACTAACTGACTGACTAACTAACTGACTGACTGACTAACTTACTGACTGACTAACTTACTGACTGACTAACTAACTGACTGGCTAACTAACTAACTGACTAACTAACTGATTAAATAACTGACTAAATAACTAAATAAATAAATAATTTCTAATATTTAAAAAAATCGAGAAATGGACAAAAATCTATTTTCGGGATTTAGACCCATTCGGGATTTTGACTCATTCGGGATTTCGGCTTGTCGGAATTTTGGTTTGTCGGGATTTCGGCTGTCGGGATATGTCCCAGACCCAGTGTGCCGAATTTTAAACCAACCTTTTGTAGCAATATGAATGAAACAAAAATTTGCATAAAATGTAAAACCTAAATGTAATAATTATGTTTGTATATCTGATTGTAACTAATCGCATTTGAAAATATGTTCGTTATAAATATCGTATATGTGACTTAATTTAAAATTAAAACTTTTTCTCGTCTAGCCTTTATTTTATTTCTGAATTTAAAAATCCAAAATTTAAAAAAAAGGTAAAAACATAAAAAAAAAATCACAATATTAGTGAAGAAGGTTTAATTCTAGCATCTTTTGGCGAGATTATGGTAACCCTTTTGCTAGCTTGTCGTTTCGAAAAAACACCCTAAATATTACCTTTATCAATTTGGAGATTTCCCCCCAAACGAATTGAAAATTAATGCTTTAATATCTCAGCAAATAATGCAAAATGAATAATTCTTTTTTATACCTGGGGTATTTTGAAGTTGCTGAACATTTTTATGTAAAAAAATTGGGTGTTGCTATTGGAATTTTCAAAGTTGTTCTTCATTTTAATATGTAGACGACCCCTTATACAATTTTAGTTGCCAGTTCTTAATTCCTCACGCTATTTCCTGAAAAATGACACCTTGCACAAAATTCCTTGACCAATAGCAGCCGAAATATGAAGGGTGGATCGTTTTTTTTTTCCCCAACTGTACTAAGAACTCGTAAACTGGATTTTAATTCTGTATCCCTTTTCGATTTTTAGCGTGGCAGTCCACTCAGCCGAATGAGACTCAGCCGAAACCGCAAAAAGTAGCCAACTTGGTGATAAAGTGTGGTTGTGCTTGGCGAAGACATCATTATGACAGCCGCTCTCTTCAGTAAAATTCTCAGCCCCTTAGTGAAAAGCTGTCAGCTATCTTCGGAGGGGCCGTATATGTTGGGTGTTTATATGTATGCGGTTTGTTTTCTTAAGCACAATTGCTATTTTAGAGCGATAAACCAGTCAAATCGTTAGCCATCTTGAAGTGCAGGACAACGAAAGAAAAATCTATGTTGAAAACATTATCGCCATAATGGTGAATATGTTGCCATGAAATTTGGCGAGATTTTGCGGATTAGGGCGTTCGGTTGAGTTTCATTCGGCTGAGTGGACTGTAACCATTTTTAGGAATACCTTCAAAACCTAAAAAAGTTCCATGGCAGCTACCCCTTGCGCATGCCCAATTATCTGGAAAACTTTATTATGACGTTCGACAGGTACTTGTAATTTGTGTAGCAAATTTGAAGTGTGTAACTCTTTTTGTTCCGGGGGCTGGGGAGCCCAGTCGGTTAGGCGCTCGCCTAGCATGCGAAAGGTCCCAGGTTCGGGTCCGGGCATCGCCAAAATAACTGCCAACCTATAAACGTACCGTGCAGCCAAAATGTCCGACGAATAATACGCCGTATAGAGGGAGTGCACGTTAAATATGCTCCATAGTCCCAACGCTGCGTACTATGTCGTCCTTAAAGGTTGCGTTGGGTGCCTACTCAGGTGTCGGCTCGTCACTTGACTGTGGTTCTAAAATACGACGCCCGTCGCCAATAGCCCTCGTGTATTTCTAGTGCGACGATAATTCAAAACTAAACTAAACTAAACTTTTTGTTCGGGCTGTAGAGTGGTTTCAGACAGACGTACAAATGTTCAGAAGCCACTTTTTCAGAATCAGCATTCTCCAAAAGGCGTAGGAAACAAACAAAATCTCCTTTTCGGATTCGACCCCATTGCAATACGTCCATTACCTTATGTTAGGTAATTGAAAGTTACATGGTATTTTCGGTGTAATGATCAATAAATTAATATGTTTTAAATGTTTAAACAGATTATTTTTAACAGACAATTTTTTAAACAGATAATATTTTTAGGAAATTTTAAAAAATCTTTTTTCGATACAGAGGCCCAGAGGTAGTGCTTTGCATGGCCACGCCACAGGTCCGGGGATCGAATCCCGGGTTGGGCGAGGTTGACCCATCCTTTCATTTCTTGAGTGAGTCGATTAAATGGGTACCAAGCATGCTTGGGAATTAAACACAGGGGGTTCCGCGTGAGGCTGACCACCTTACCGGGACATATGCCTAGCACCCCAGGGCCCTAGGTCACGAAAGCTGAAATGGGCACGGCAGGCCTTGGCTCATTAATGGGCTGTTGAACCGAGGAGTTTAGATTTTTATTTCGATACATGTTATAACGTCATTGCTTTAATGCTACTGACATATGTGATGCGCCAAAAGTAAAATGATTAAAAAATTTAAATTATTTTCTTGCATTTTCATGATTAATAATTGATCAATAAAAGTAGTGAAACCATCTTTATATATGCAACAAACAAAATAGAAATTGTGGTTCTTAGGTTTTCAAATATTTATTACATTGAGCCTTAAAAAATATTTTCCTTTTCAATATTAATGTTTTCATTTGAACTATACTAAAATAAGTCATATTATTTCAAAAGAAATATACATTATTTTCTGATATTATGACATCCAAAATTCAAAAAATTTCTAGAAGTAAAATAATAAACAATAAATAGGAAAATATTCTCGATAATAAACAAAAAAAATCCATAACATTCCCCACAACTCTTTCAAAAACTTCACAATAAATTCCTCTTATCTCGACTTTAAAAACAAAAGAAAATTATCTCAACATTTCCAAAGCGCAATATATATATTTTTTATTTTAAAAAATCTTTTAGTTTCCTCCTTCTCACGAAGTCAGGAAAATTATGAACCAGGAGCCCGCACTATGTTTCAATTTATAAATAGTTTCTGTTTGAGTCTACCATCAGAAATCCCCTCCCTCTCCCCTTTACGATCGATAGGAATGATGGGGATAAAAAAAATCCCTCTGGTCTAGAAAAATCCCCAGATGACGTAGCTGCAAATGGGAAGTGCTTGTTGGGGCGTTTGGGTTATTTCTAGAGTAGATTGTAGGTATTTTTCGGGTTTTTTTTTTAGTTTAGGAACTATTTATTAAGGTATTTAAAAATGTTTTAGTGCATATGACAGCAAAAATTTACAATGTTTTGAAAATGAGTTTGGTAAAATTTTTAATAAATAGAACTTAAAATATGGTCGCAGTTTCACTTCAACCATGTCTTTTGCAGTTATAAAAATATTTGTCTAACATATCTATTAAAATAAGTCATAACCGATGATACGCAGTATATTACACAATCCTAATTTAATACTATCGTCATATTTTAAGACTATTTAAATATTTTTAAAAAGATTCTAAGCTGGCTCTTTATTGTTTTTTAAGACGCAAAGTTATAATTAAAGAAAAGTTAGTACGATTATTTATCATTAAATAGTTAAATAAAAATAAATATAAAAACTTTCATTTGTAAACATCAAAAATATTATAACTAATATTTATTATATGTATTTAAATAATATATCAAAAAACAATATATAATTGCCTCAGAATCTTAACACCATAGATATCATAGTTAAAGTATTAGATTGGCAGATCACGTGACCTCCAATGCTAACGACGGGACGCGCATTGAGGCGAAATAAGAGGGCAAAATGGCCAGTGTTTCTGCCACTTTAAGGAGAAAAATACTACGAAATAATAAAATAATTCTAAAATTACAAAAAAAATATCGTAAAAAAACTAGCTGCATTTTGGAATCTTTTTAGTGACTTTAAAACCTTTTCTAGTATTTTTTTTGTAATTTTAGAATTGGGGGGGTATTTTTTAGTGTTTTCCCCCTTTAAAAAGGTGGCAGAAAAAACTGGCCATTTTGCCCTCAAATTTGGCCTCCATGGGGAACCCCCCGTCGTTAGCTTTGGGGGGTTTTTTTCACGTGACCCCCCCAAATTTTTAATTTTTTTTAATTTTTTTTTTCCTTTTTTTTTAACACTAAAATTACAAAAAAAAAAAAAGGGAAAAAAACCCTTAAAGGGGAGGGGAAAAAAAAGGGGAGGTTTTTCCCGGGGGAAAAGGAAAAAAACCCCGGGGGGTGAACCCGGGGGTTTTAAGGGCCCCTTTTCCGATTTTTTTGGGGTTTGGTGCCCGAAAATTTTGGGGTTTTAAAGCCCAAAAAAACCCCAAAAAAATTTAAAAAAGGTAACTTTTTGGAAACAAATAAAAAAAACAATTTTTTTTCCCTGAATTTTTAAAAAAAATTTTAATGTCATAAAAAAAAATAGTAAAAATTTTCCCCTTTTTAAAAAGAAAAGGGGAAAAAAAAATTCAGAAAAAAATAATCCGAACCCAAAATATAAAAAAAATAGAAATGTAATTTTGGGACCACTAATTCTTGAAACAAAAAAAGCTGCCAAAAAAAAAAAATTTTTTATTTTCTGTACTTTTAAAAGGTCTCTGAAAAAAGTTTTTTTTAAATGAAAACACAAAAAAAGGGGGGTTGAGGAGTTTCCCCCCCTTTTTTTAAAGTGACGTCATGGTGAAACAAGAGATTAATTTTGAAATTAAAAAGGAAATCCTGTTTAAGCTTGGCTGGAATACAAAAGTCAAAAAATAGAAATAAAATTTTTAAAATTTTAGTTTTTTTTTTTTAAAATTTTTGGCTTTTTTTTAAAAAACCCCTATTTAAAAATTTTTTAAAAGGGAAAAGTTAAAGGTCTTGAGGGGGGAACAGAAATAAAAAAGGGGGAAATTAAAAAATTTTCTCGAGCCTTTTTTGGTAAACCCCCGGGGCCCCCGGGAAAGCCCCCGGAAAAACCGTTTTAAAAAAGGGGAGAAAAAAAACGAAAAAAAAAAAATTTTAAAAAATGATCTCTTAAATTTTGTTAAAAAAATAAAATTTTTAATTTTGATTTTAATTTCTCCTTTTTGGGGCCCCTGAACCCCTCAGGCAAAACCTATATACTTTTTTTTCCCCCCCTTTAAAAAATTTTTTGTACCCTTTTTATTCTAATTTACCTCGCAGTGTAAGGGGAAAAGTGCGGGGCCCTAAAACCCTTTCTGTGAATTTCCCCTCTAATGAAAAATTTTAAAAAGGGGGTCCCGGGAAAAAAATTTTTCTTCACAAGCACGCGATTGGGTGCTTTTCCCTTTTCTCTTTTTAAATGCTATTTGGGGAAAAGTTTTTAAATGGGTCGGTACGTTTTTTTAAAAATCCCTTTGCTGTAAAAAAAAAACATTACAACTCTATGATTATCTTTCCGATAAACCTTCCCCTTTTTACGTTATAAACCCAGTGTAAAAAAAAAAATTAAGTCCCCTTTTGGGGGCACACTAGTCAAAGCAAGGTAATGTTTAAAAAAAAAAAAATAGAAATCAAATTTTAATTTTAAAAAAAAACTTAAAAATTAAAAAAAATTTTTTTAAAAAAAATTTTTTTTTAAAAAAGTTTTTTAAAAACTAGTACATTATTTTTTTTTAAAAAATAAAAAAGAAAAATTAAGCCGAAGTTTTTTTTTCTCCAATGTTGATGATTTTTAAAAAATTAATATGATGTTTTTTTTTGTATTTTTTAATTTTTTTAAAAATTTTAAAATTTTTTTTTTAAAAAGAACCCCCCTTAAGAATATTATCTGAAAAATTTTTTTATATTGGGGGTTTTTAAAAATTTTTTTTTAAAAATTTTTTAAAAAATTTTTTTAATGGAACTCACTCAAAAAAATTTTAAAAAAATTTTTAAAAAAATTGTGTTCATTCGCCGATTTTTTTTTTAAAAATTTTATTTTTTAAAAAATTTTTTTGGGGAAAAAAAAAACGGAGTGTAAAAGCAGAAATATGGTAGAAATAGGTCATTGGGTGGGGGGTTAAAAAAAAATATTGCAAAGTAAAAGGGTTTTTTTGTGGGGGGGGAATTTCGATATGATGAGTGAGACTTTTAAATTTTTAAAGCCTAGCTTAAAATTTAAAAAAATTTTTTCATAGATTTAGGTCATATCTATCATTAAAATACTTTTTTTATGATTCCCCCAAAAAATATATTTTTAAAAAAGAAATTTTGTATTTAGTTTTTTTAGGGTAAATTAAAATCTTACCCTTTTTAAAAAAACCCAAAATTTTTTTTGGCCATTAAAAAAAAAACCCCGGGGGAAAATTTTTTAATGCCATTTTTAATATACCTTAAAAAAAATCAATAAAAAACACACATAAAAAATTATTTTGATAAATAGGTAAAAACGGTTTTTAAAAAAAAAAATTAAACCCATAAAAAAGTTCAAAAACTTTTTTTAAAATTTTTTAAAAAAACCCCAAAAAAAGTTTTAAAACCATTTTTTAAAAAAAAAAAATGTGCAAACATTTTTTTTAAGTATATTTATTCATTCTTAATAATTTTAAAAAATTTTTTTAAAAAATAAAATTTTTTTTTTAAGGGTGGCATAAAATTTTTTAAAAACATCTTTTTGAGTAAACGCCCGAATTTTTTTAAAAAATTTCAAATTCAAACTTTTTTTTTTTAAAAAAAAAAAATAAAAATTTTTTTCCCCCTTCATCTTAAAATTTTTTTCAATATATTTTTTATGTCATAAAAATTTTGGGCTTTTTTTCCCCCAAAAATTTTTTGGGGAAATTTTTTTTCCCCCTTTTAAATAAGGGTATGTTTTTTAAAAAATATTACCCAAATGAGTAAAATCAATTTAAAGAATTAAATTTTGTGAATATTTAAGGGAAAAAAAAAAAAAAGGGTTTTTTTTTTTTTTAAAATATATTTCAAGGGTTTTTAAATTTTGGGAAAGCATAAAAGGGGTTTTAAATAGTTTTTTTTAAACAGAAAAAAAGGGAAAATTTTTTTGGGGAAAACTGAGTCTGCTTAAAAAATTCTTTTAAAAAAAATTTTACTTAATAATTATATCAAAACTCTATCAATTAAAACGAATTAAAATTTTCAAAGATCTTTAACGCAACGAATCAAAAAGCTCAGTCAGCATGTTTGTAATGAAAAAATTTTTTTATATATTATTTTTTTAACTATTTTTGTTGATACTTTTTGTTTTATAAAAAATTTTTTATTACATAGTTTTTATATTTTATAAAAAAAATTAAATTTTTTTGGGGGAAAAGAATAGTTAAAAAAATGGGAAAATTTGGGGAACTATTGAAATTCTCAAAAGTTACTTCGCTAAAAACGCTTTCTTTAATTGTAAAAAAAAAACCCCCTTTTTTAAATTTTTCATGAAAATTAATATATAAAAAAAAAAATCATCAAAACTCTAAACCAATTAAAATACTTAAAATTTTTTTATAAAAAAAAAAATCATAAAGCTATTTTTTTTTTTAAAAAGGGCGTTTTTATCATCATTTTACGAGTTCAGTGTAACGTTTTTTTCCCCAAACAAAGACACGTTTCATTGTTCCAACATTTATCGTGTAGGGCCTGATTCTACATTTACTGCCTTTACAAAATTTTATTCAAGTAATTTACACTTTAAAAAATAGGGGAAAGAACAAAAAAGGGACAGATTGTATCGTATTTTTTTTACAAAAAGGGTTATGATAATCAAATACAAATAAGTTAATATTAAATTTAATATTTATGTTAATTATTTAAGTTGGGGATTCGCAAATTTAAGGGTTTTTTTGTGTTAACTTTCAAAATTGTTATTATATTGCATTTACTCTAGTTTTATATGTTAGCATTTAACGTTTTTTCTTACTTACTTATTTCATCTTATTCAAGTATATTTACACTTTAAAAAAATAGGTAAATGAACCAAAAAAAAAAAACGACAGGGGTTTTGTTGTTTTATTTTTTTATTTACAGAAGCTTTATGCTACTATTATTTATTTCCCTTAAGATATTTGAAGTTATTGTTTATGTTTTTAACATTTTTTTTTTTTAAAGGCTATTGTTATTCTTATGTAACCTTTGACCTTATTCTTATTTTAACAAAAGACACTTCGCTGTTATTTTTAAAAAAAATTTTTTTTTTTTTTTTTTTTCCCCTTTATTCGATTCCCAAAAAGGTAAAATTTAAATTTTTTATTTATGTGTCAAAATTTTTAAGCTTAAAAATTTAAAAATTTAATGTTGAAATTGTGCTAACTTTTTTTTTATTCTTATTTTAAATTTTTTAAAATGGATTCAATTTTTTTACTTTTGTTCCCCCTTCCCCGTTAATTTAAAAAACCAGAAATTTTTTTTTTGGAAAAACCTTATGTTAATATTTGATGTTGATTTTTCATTACTATTTAATATTAAAATTTTGTTTTTTTTTTGATGGGAATCTTATGTTACATTATTTTTTTTTAAATTTTTTAAAAATTTTTTTTTTTTTAAGCATTGGTGTTATTTTTTATTAACTTTTTATTTATTCTAAATTTTTAAATGTCGGTTCCTATTTAACTTTAATTAATTTTTACGTTATATTTAACGTTAAAAAATTTTTTTATTTTGTGTGGAACCTTAGTTCCCCCCTTTAAAGTTAATTACTGTGCTAACATTTTTTTTGTAATGCTTATCCTATCATTAACGTTATACTAATGTTTTATTTAAAAAGATCCCTTTATTAAAAATTTTTTTTTTTAACTATTGCAATTAATTTTGAAAAGTAAATAAAATGCATGTAATTGCAAACAAACTTTTTTTTTTAAAATTTTTTTTCTTTTTTTTTCATTTACGTTTTAACTTTGCAATTAATTTTTAAAAATAAATTAAAATGCTGAAAATTTAAAACCCAAAAATTTTTTTTTGAATTTTTTTCATTTTTTTTTCAACATTTACTTTTTTAATATTGCAATTAATTTTAAAAAAAATAAATTAAAAGCATGTTTTGCAAAAAAAAATTTTTTTTGACAGTGTTAAAAAAGATTATAAATTTTTTTAAATATTTCCAAAAAAAACAAAAAAACAAAATTAATATTTAAAAAAACACAAAATTTTAAAATTTTAAAAAAATAAATTTGTTTTTTTCATAAAACCCCGCAAACTTTTTTTTCGTTTAAAAAAATGTTTAAGAAACCTAAAAAAAAAAACCCTTTTAAATTTAGTTAAAATGAACTAAAAAATTTTTTCTTAAACTATTCCCGAAAAAGTTTGTAAAAAATATAAGAAAAGTATCAAATGTCTTTTTAAAAAAATTGCTTTTTAGGGGAAAATTTTTTATTTTTACAAAAATAATTTATTTTTTAAAAATTCCTTGGAATTAAAGGGGGTTTTTTTTAAAATTTTTGGGTTTTTAAAAAATTTTTTTTCAAAAATAAATTTTTTATTTTTAAAAAATATT